>JASAMW010004101.1:0-16404 GCA_030247985.1 Epsilonema sp. ZAB3_2 | reverse complement strand
ACTGGAAGGCCGGCAGATGCCGCTCCTGCGCTGGCGACAGGCTCACGTGATGGCCTGGATCGAGTTGGAACTGGGACTACAACCAGAACAACTGAAAGCCTTCGAGGAAAATGTGAAGAGTGGAAGGGTAAGCATTTAGACGCTTGCTTCGCCCTTGATAGCGGTAGCATTTCGGAGTCATTGTTACTACTGTGCGTGCAAAGCATACATACAGTACATAGATTACTAGGTACACTATACGTACAGTGTACATCTGTGCTTCAGGTTGTCTTGACCTTGACTGATCACGATTTGGAATCTCTATCCGTGACTCAGCCAATGCACAAGAAAAAGCTTCGTTTGTCAATCGAAGAGTACAGGGCGCCATCACTATGGTAAGTTTAGTCATTACGTTGGCGCAATTTGCTGCATCCGTCTGGCGACATCTATCTGTACTATCTGCTTGTAGGAAGTTTCCTGCCGTCCGTGAAGTGACGTGGCAATATGTAGCCAGTCATTTTCTACCTGCTTGCGGCTTGGCTCAGTTTTCCGAGAAGTTCCGACAGAATTTAGTGGATGGTCGCTTGTTGAACCAGCTGACGAAGAAACAGATGGAAAAGCATCTCGGCATATGCCGCAAATTCTTTCAATTCTCACTCCTTAAAGGCATCGAGCTTCTACGACGATTCGAATTTGACGTCAAGGTTGGTCGATAATTACTGAAATGAATTTCTATGTTCTACACTTGTTTCATAATTTCAATCCTAATGACTGTACGTTTGTAATGTGGTTACATGGTATATGTACGGCAAAGTGACATGGTGGTTGCAGGCGTTGGCGAGACGTCGTACGGAATGCGAGCGTTCAGGGGCTGGAGATTTGTTGGTGTGGTCGGCTGACAGGGTGCGCAAGTGGCTGGAGAGCGTGGATCTGGTGGAGTACGCAGGAGTGCGACTGCAGGACGCCGGACTGCATGGAGCACTGATGGTACTGGACGCTTCCTTCACTGCTGAGTCGCTGGCGGACGCCTTGCGCATTCCAGCCAACAAGCCGATGGTTCGCAAACATCTCCACGCTGAGTTCTCACCTCTACTCATGGATGCAAGGTTCTTGAGCTAACTGACTATATGCAGTACACTGCTGATGCATGTATGTACGGTAAGTGTGCGTAACGTTGGTTGGGCCACTGAGAGACAGACTGCGGAGAAGTAGTCGCGCAAAAGTGGAATGCATGGATGTTTCCATGTATTTTTGTACAATCTGCGCAAAGAAACCTTGCGCAACTACAGAAATTTTGCCCAGTGGATGGACCGACCACCTTGGTAGGTACCTCTGTAATGTATTGCAGAGCTGAGCTGTCTGGCAGCGTACTGTCGGGTGGTTCAAGCGGCGGCAAGGCGAGGGCGAAGGCCAGAGAGGCGCCTGGCTCGCTGGGTCGCGCCTTCACTCGCTCTTTCTCCCCAGGACAGGAAACGCCGAACAAACGCAATAGGCTCCGGGTATGTACCGTACATACTTAAAAGTCGCTCCACCAACCTACATATGAAGAACATGCATTTGCAGCCTGTCCTACATATGAAGAACATGCATTTGCAGCCTGTCCTACATATGAAAAACATATGCACGCATGCATGATGCATAGCCCTTCTTATTATGAGGAACATGTGTACACTATGCATGCATGCATTCCGGCGTCACCCTTGCCTACATGAGAACATTGTTACATATGCACACTTTGTAGCTCCGCCCTACTACATACATACATACTGTACATATACATAAATAGTAGAACCATGCATGTGCATGCATACATGAAACTCGGTCCTGCATCTTAAGAACATTTGACGATACCGTTTGCCAGGTTGATTGATACGAACTGTGTTTAGAGTTCATTCGGCAAAGTGTTCGGCAAAATGCGACATCGATCTACGGATCTGGACGATTCGTCTCCTTCTCACCAGCTCGACGGGGCGTCTTCTTGCGTCTCATTCGATGCCAGGTGGCGACCATTCGTCTGTCATGTCGACTTCCGCATTCCAATCCGTCCACTCTGAGCTTCAGCACCAACAGGGCACCATGGGCTTCGACTGCAGCAACTTCGCAGCTCATAGAACGATCCAAGCACATGAAGGCCATACTCGGTACGCCAAGAGTCCTCGTTCAACCACCGATTACCTCGCTACAGCAGCCACGGTGGCATCCTCAAGCGAACGGAGAGACACAGACGCTGTCACAGAGCGCAGATTCTGCCATCAGTGCCGACTTAGCTGGAGGAGAGGAAAAGCCGGTGTGGTGTCTCTCCGCCTTGTCGTGCAACGCCACCAACCTGCGGTGTGACGGTGAAAATGGGGATCGAACGGCGGTTGGGGGGGATGTGAGTTTGGATGGCGTGTAGTGTTTGATGTGCGTTGTTGGAGGGCTTTGAGTGTGGCGGCGATTTTTGGAGGTGTGTTGATTGGTGGAAATTGAGGCGGAGCGAACTCGATTACGAAAATTTATAGGGTTAAAGAGAGATGTTTGGTTATGATTATGCGAATATGCAAGAGCAACGCCGGCGAAATCGGCCTCAAAGTTTAGACGTTAGGCTGATGAGAGAAATTGAGGGGTTGTGCCATCTGCAAGAGCAACAACAGTTGAAGGATGAGCAAGAATGCGTAAGGGGCAGAAGTAGGAACAAGACTAAGCCGTCTGCCGAGAGACAGCCTCCATTGGCGCGCATAGATCTTCATGAGACTGACCTGTAGTATATCCAAAAGATTTTCCGTGGAACTGCCGTAGGCCTATGTATTTCTTATAAATAGAAGTGTTCAGTCATACGATGTATGTACATAGGACTTTTGTTTAAGGCACGCGCTAGTGCAGGTAAGTGCTAACATTATTGTCGTCATTGAAGCGTGCATTCATTATTATATATTTTTGGTACTATTATGCTATACTTATTTGCTGGACAATATTCCAAATGATTCGTTAATAATTGTTGTTTTATTTGATGACATGTAAGCAGCCAGCATGAGCATAGGGTCAATTGGAGTCGTGTTTGTCGTACTTTCAGTGTTTGTTTGTGTACGGCGTGCAGTAATGTGTGTTTATTCGTTCAGTCAGAGTACAATTCGAATTGTTTCGTCAGCTTCACACCAACTACCTATAAGCTCATGTTCAGTGACGCCATTGGCGTAATAATGGATGCAAGTTTTAGAGAATTGGGAAGCTTATTGTTAAGATACAAAGATACCATATTTTACGTTGAACACCAACGGTGTGAATGTGAATGACTCAGTCACGTCATGGGCAATCATGCGGAAGGAACAGCGCAGCTGTGATGACAAGTTTCGAATGCTGGTTTGACTGCGGCAATCCAAATTCCTGGCGGTTATTCAGAGAAAATTAAACAATTTGCTATGAGTCAAAAATGTGGGAGGTCCGTTTTCAAGCTGGAGCGCGGGAAAGCCGCTATGGCCGGCTCTACGTATTACCGGACGTGGATGAGCGTTTGTCAGTCAAATCGGCGTTCCCACAATGACGATTAACGCCGCAGAAACCGATGTGTCACTCTTTTCTTGTCTTCAAGATCAGAGAAGCGCAAATCCCGCCATCGAGGTGGCAAAATCCTGTTTTGATTTGCATAAAAGCAAGTAGCATAATTGCTGATTTAAGCACATTATCAAGTCCAGCTTACTGTACCCATAGACACTGAAATAGAAGGACGGCCGCCTCACAGTGCAGAATTTCCATCGTGGTCTTGCTCATATTTTGTAAAATAATTTGCCACGAGACGAGCGATTACTTTCATGTACCCCTAGAGCGCACGCTCCGCTTCGCTAAGCGCGTTGGATGAAGCAAAGCGAAGCGACAGGCGCGCAACGAAGGACGTGCGCTCTAGGGGTACGTGCCACTACTTCCACTTTTTGAATAAAAAGAATTTTAAAAATATCTGCGGATGATTCTCTTCATTCTAATGACAAATCGGATGATAGAGAAGAAGCGATGAAGAAAAACATGGCTCACAAGCGCAAGAGAAAAGACAGCAGTAAGTGTAAGTTTCCCGACCTGCAATACCCCTCAGGAACTTTACGTTTCCCTAGTAATGCGGCAAGCAGCAGCGACCACAGGAAAACACTTTCGACCCTCCCCAGGACCTTCGACCCTTGTCATGAGCTGGAATTCTTTCAAAGGAGCAACAAGACTATGGCATTGGGCAAGAAAGAGATGGAACAAACGCCTCCAAAAGGTACATGCTGTAACTTTTCCACAGGGTTTTTCCATAGACACTATAATGGGGAGGACGACCACCTCACAATACAAGTTTCCAATGTGGTCTGGTGCAAATTTTGTAAAAATAATATTTTGCCATGAGACGGTCACATAATTTGCTACGAGGCAACTACTTTGTGATGGCTACTACTACCATTTCAGTGTCTATGGTTTTTCAGCCTCAACTCCAATCATGAATCTTGTCATATCTCTCCTCCTAAAGAACCAATTTGGTTCAAATTTTGTTCTGTGGAGGTGGTGATATGGCAATGTCTGCGATTGTCTGCGATTGCCATATTATTAATGCAACTTGATGCGTTTTTTGTCGCAGGTGCATTGTGATGGACTCATCAAATCAAACCATCCTCTGGCCCATGGCATGGCATTGGGCTGCACTCCTGGGAAATGTTTGCTGCTATCACAACAACAGTGGAGAAGTGAATAGTCTTCATGCGCCATGGATTCAGAAGCCCATATTTGAGCTGGTTATTTGCCAGCTGCTGCAGGAATATGGCCTGCTGGAAGAAATCTCAGTCAACAAACTGTACTGGAGTAATGGGTACAATTTTGCAGCTGGACTTGTCTCGAAACTGTTCAACTGCATGGCAAAGAACAAGGCAATACTCTTGGCATCATTTGTCGAAAATTAACAGCATGTGGAAAGGGTCCTACTCCAATTATAACTACGTTTTGAAGCTCAAAAGTCAGAAAACATAACTGTTACCTATTGAATGGGGACATACGATTTGTATTGTATTTCCAGTGTTCTTTGTCATTTTATGGAACCCATGTGACCGCTATGCATGTTTTTATAATTATAGAATAGGTTTTTATGTGTAGTTCATGTGTTGATTGAAAACTGTCCACCCTGAATCAATTTTGTCACTATTATTGTAAGAACACTGTCAGACCACGTTGGAAAACCTGTATTGTGAGGCGGTCGTCCTCCCCCATTCTAGTGTCTATGCTGTACCTTACCTTGTCATTCAATAATCTCCGTTTCAATCAAATCAAGATGAGGTCTATTATCAGGGTTCGGACAGGTCCTTTAACCAGTACTGAATATGCCTGCCAACTCCATTCATTGGTGATCACGCGTGAGCACGAAAAAAAGAAGCCTCCAGTACTGAAGGTGATCACGCGTGAGCATAGGTGATCACGCGTGAGCACTTCGGTCGACTTTTATGAGCTCAGGTGCTCATAAGTGCTCACGCGTGATTACCTTCAGTACTGGAGGCTTCTTTTTTTCGTGCTCACGCGTGATCACCAATGAATGGAGTTGGCAGGCATATTCAGTACTGGTTAAATCCTTTAAGTCCTTTAGAGGTCCTTTTTTTCACCTTAGGTACTTTAAGTCCTTTAAAAGTCCTTTATTTCCATGTCGATCCTTTATAAATTTTTTTGGGGTGGAGTTTTAGCACATATTTTGGCTCAAATTGCAAAAATTTTCTGCTCGCTCCGCTCGCAGACCACAATTCTCCCATTGATACATTATGTTGGGCTAATCCCGCCTCCAGTAGTATCCCCCCTGGGTATAACCCAATGTACTGTAGGGTACCTGAACCTGCCTGCGTTGTATGTTAGCTGATCATTAGCTAGATAGATGCAGCCACTGACTTAAATGGTTATATGAGCTAGTATTCCTATGTCTAGCTAATCATCATCAGCAATTCAGTGTGCTCGCGCATAATCGAAATACTCGAGATACTCAGATTGTACTCAAATTTTATTTGATGCTCGAAATGATGTGAAACTCAAATTTTATCGTTTTGGCTAAAATATAGTCAAATTTGCGAAAAACTTCTGCTCCCTTCACTCGCAGATAAAAAAAACATCTCTTGTTTCACATTTTTCTGCTTGCATCGCGTGATAAGCACCATAGGCACGTGCTGAATGCCTGCAATAAACTGCTCATGTATGGTAATGGACTGCCTTATTTTGGTCCTTTATTTTTATTTTGGGTCCTTTAAATTTTTTGGGTCCTTCTTGTCCGAACCCTGATTATCCTTCTTGTCGTTTTGGTCATAATCTTGTGGGCGGGTAAGAAGTTATGGGTGCTTGGCGATAGCAGCAGCGACGAAACGTCTGCTTCTTCTGAGAGCAAAGAAGAAGTCGAAGGTGGAGGAACTGTCGGTATAAACTGGAGACGAAACAATAGCGGTTCTAGGAGGAGGTGGGTAGGCGGGAGAGGCGGCTTGAGAGGAGAAAGAGCAGGAAGAGACAGAAGAAATGGTGCACCGGCATGGCACAAAGTCAGAAGAGGAGGAGAGCGAGGACGGAGGAGAAGCGTCGTCGGGGAAGGACGGAGGAGACAGCAGGGAAATGCTGGTCGTCGTGAGCGAGGAAGGTTCATCGGCGGTGGAAACGGACGAGGTCGGGGGAACGGCCGCGGCGAATGCGAAAAAGCGCCAATTCAACCACTCGGTATTGATCGACATGAATCACTTTGAGAATAGGAGGGGGGGGGGGGGGCCTAGATGAGGGCGTTCGGCTGTGTCCATGACGGTGACGTTAGTAGGGACTAGTTTGGTATTGCCACACTTATACCCACCCGAGATTCTCGCTAGAAACAGACATGAAGTCACCAAGAAACAGGAAACAAGCGAAGTGCACATACAAGTGTAAGGCATGTAGTAGAATGAGTGGTAGTAAATGCATTGTGGAAGAAACGGGCTATGCAGGACTCAATACACTATACGGTGGTGGCCTGACAGTGGTCAGTCAAAGAAATTACGTAAATATCTGCATGAGGGGACAGAACCAGTTTGTAGGGAGACAGATTCAGTAGTTAAGGGGAGCTATTGATTTTTTCCACCATAATAAGCGTTATCAAAGCGATTCATGTCGATGAGTACATATACTGTACCTATGTTCAACATGTGTACAATGCTGACAATAATTTTGATTCTCTATATGCAATGTACAGTACGGTACTGAGTTAACTAACGTGCCGAGACGTACGTACGTACATATATATTGTACCTACGTAAGGTATCTGTGGCAATGTTACGAAACAATGACTGTTGGTAAATTATGTACTACATACATACATTAGGTAGGTAAATTATCAACAATTGCATATTTGTACGTATAGAAAAAGTGAGCAGCAACCCGTTCTAGCTTGCCGTCCTCCGAGAGAAGACGAAGCCGGCTACGAAACTCAGATTCTTTGCGACAGCACATTCTTCAGTCTCTACGCCATCGTTGCGAACGGAGGCAAAATGCCGGAGAAAGAGAAGTCGGAATCGCTGTATCGGCGATGGTTGGACACAAAAAATCGAAAGCAACGGTTGGAGGTAATAATGCATTGCATGCTTTGCATGGTCATTGCATGGTCTACATATGATTATTGGTGAATTCTTTTTCCTTGCTTCACTACTATTCTTCTTTGCTGTTCCTATTCTCTTCGATCCTACAGACGTTCCTCTGTTTTCTTACTAACGTTTTCATGCAGCCGGTTACGACAGGGGAACTTTCTCGAACTGATGATAAATATGCAACAACTAACAAACTGGGTTAGAGAGAGGCGCGGTCATGAGTCTGGCGGTTGCCAATGCAAATCAGATATGCGACGCGCTGATGCGAAACAGTTATCTGCGCGAATTCTGCTGCCAACAACTCGAGGAAATCTGCTCCGATACGACTACAGATAAGAGCAAGGGTCGTGTACGTCCCACGGAGCAACCGCGCTGCAATAACAAAGAGCTGTATCATCGCCTTTGGGCTAATCACTGGAACAGCCTCTGGAGCTACAGTCATGCACAAGGGATCGCAGGGCAGCAACAGCGGCAAAAGAAGAGAAAGCCAAGACGGGGTTGGTGACAAAGACCGCACTTTTTCATAATACAGTAGGTATACATTACCAGATTATCTATTTGTTGCACGCACATCCACACGAACAGAATCTAATGAAAAACAAGAATTACTATCCTGACAATGCATTAGCAAAAATCAAAAATCAAAAAGAACAGGAAAGAACAGGAAAAGAAATCTCAAAGAAAATTCTTTATGTGGAAATTTATTTGGCAGAATCAGATATAACTTTGTACTGCTAGAACTGTGCGAAGGGGAGAAGCAGCTCTCATCAGCTGCTGCTACCCAAAATGGCAGCAACGACGGAATCAGCCGTTATGAAGACCCCACCCAACCCATGGCCTAACCCTCCCACCAACAACTGCTCCATCTGTTCCAAAACTCCCCAAACATCCATGATCGTGTGCGGAATCTGCGCGGATAGCAAGGCATGTGTTCCCTGCGCTTTCCCAGCCCTCAAAGATGCTGTTCAGGTCGGAACTTCAACCAGGCACAGCAAAGCGGAAACAGCTAAGAAACAGGAGAACTGTCTGTACGCAGTGACATCCGCGCTCATTGCCTCCACCGCGAATTTCCGCTTCCTCTGCCTCCATTGCTCGACGCGCTTGAAGAGCGAGGCGGATGAATCCTCTTTCTCTACCCCGTCAGCTGGTAATATGCAAAAAGAAGGCCCCACCCTGTCCAAACTGCAAAAGGACATTTGCACGCTCTCGGGAGATTTCAAAACGCTGATGGAAGAGCTGCGAAGATTGCGGGAAGACAAAGAGAAGGAGAAGGAAGTGAAGGAGGAAGGCGAGCTGGTGGAAAGTGAGGATGTGGGCGGCGCCTGGAACGTGGTGGTGGGAAAGCAGATGAAGCGTCGTCAGCGACAAGACACCACAGGCCGCCGCCCTTTCCCTCCTGCGCCAAGGCAGGCTGCAGCTGGCGGCCCTTTCCGTCCGGCCCCCCGCGGCTCCTCTGCGGCTCCGCGCGCCTCCTATGCTTCTGCTACATCTAACCGCAAAACCACCGGCTTCTCCCATTATGCTGCCCAGCATTCTACGTGGGAGGCGGACAGAAGAGCGGAGGAACTGCGTAACTCTGTTGCAGTTCTGGGCATGCCAGAATCGAAGGAGACTGGCGTGAAAGCAGTTCAGGAGGAGGAGCGCGCTATGCAGGACCTGGCGCAGACTCTTTGCCTCCACGACTCCCTCATGCCCAACTTCAAAAGGCTGCCAAAGGGACCTCTGGCAAAAAAGGAATCTCCCCGCGTCATCATGTGGCATCTGGGCAGCGAATACATGCAACGTCGCGCGCTGCAGTCGTCGTCCCTCCTGAAAGACAGTGCTGCTTTCAGTTCCGTCTTCCTCAGGCCGCCGCTCTCTGCGCAAGAGAGGAGGACGGACGCTGATACGCGCTGGCGTTGCAGAGAGCTCAACCGACAGCTGCACGGGCAGGACTACAGTTATGAGACGCTCTCTGCTGCTACTACGAAGTTCGTCGTGAAAGGAGAGCGATACGCTTCGCGAATCTTCAAGCTCCATCGTGCGTCTGCTGAGGACGACTGGCCGCGACAGGGGGTGCCGCCATCTGCTGAGGAACTGGCGAAAGTGCAGTCGGCTTCCATCACTCAGTCGCATCCAGTTTCCGCTGCTCCTCCAACTCAACTGCCTGCTGGCCTTGCTTCTGCTTCATCATCTGCTACCGCTGGTTCCGCCGCCACTTCCGCTGCTCCCGCCGCCACTCCTGCCTCCTCTTCTTCCAGTGAGGCGGGAAACGCGGTAGGCCCTGTGCAGTCATAGACAATCACCAGCAGCCTTCTGCCTCCTCCCATTCTCTCGCCAATAAGGACTACATGCGCTGTACACTCTTCAATGCAAACGGACTAAATGCACCGGACAAACGGCAGGCCCTGGCTGACCTACTTGCCGCTGAGTCCTTTTTCGTCATTGCGATAACGGAAACGCGGCTGCAAAATGCTTTTACGGATGGTATGCTACTTTCTGATCCAGCCTCTCCCAAACGGTACAACTACACGCTGCATAGAAGGGACAGAAAAGGGCGGAGGGGAGGAGGCGTCTGCTTGCTGCTACACTGTTCGCTACAATCGCAATCGGTACTCCTTCCTGATCAGTTTTCGGATGTGGATATAGTCGCGGCAGACATTAGTGATGTACGTGGAGCACAAACTCGCGTCATCTGCACCTATCGTTATCCAGCAGCAACAACAGATGAATCACGTCTTATGGCGGACTGCATATCCTGGCTCATTTCTTCAACCATGGGTCCTGTCTGTCTGGTCGGTGATTTTAATCTGCCTAATATCGATTGGGAAACGCTGGAGGCGCCTGCAGGAGTTCACGCCCTTTTTCTTGACTGCTTCCTTCAGAACAACCTAAGCCAAATGGTATCATCACCAACATACATGCGTAGTAATAATATACTTGATCTTGTGCTATCTAATGTGCCTATGCATGTACAAAATGTCACCGTAGATGTACCTTTTTCAACCAGTGACCATATGAGCATTGCGTTTTCTATTGCATGTGAGCCGCGGCGCGAGCAGGGAATGAGAGTTGTAAAGCTGTGGAGTCAGATAGACCTAGCTGGTATACTAGTATTTTTGGGTCGGCTACAGTGGGATGTGTTGTTCTCTACTTGCGCCTCTGTGGATGATTTCTACGCTGTCTTTCTTAATGCTATGTACACAATCATTGACATGTATGTACCCACCAAAATAGTGCCATGTAATCCTCGCAGTTTCACTTTGCCAAAGCGTATTCGTGTTTTACGTACAAGGCGTAATCATGCTTGGAAGCTTAGGCTTGTTAGTCAAATAGCCATGGCAGAGTACAAGAGGGCGGCGAAGGAATATTCAGCTGCATTGCGCAAATATGTAACATCACGCGAACGGTCAGCTCTCCAGGACTCTAACGCCTTCTACCGCTATGCTGCCAGCAAACTTCGCACAAAGAAAGCTGTGGCTCCACTGCTGAAACCTGACGGTACAGTGGCAACTGACAATGCAGATAAGGCCGCGGTTCTCAACCAGCAGTTCTGCTCTGCCTTCAGGCATGACGACGGTATGCGTCCGCAATTTCCCAATAAATGCGCGAATCGCTTCAGCTCAGTTACGTTTCTTCAGCATAACGTATGTACTTATCTTAGGCATCTTCCTCCTAAGGTAACAAACACGCCGGATAGAATTCCAGCACTTTTACTTAAGAAAATTGCGTCTTACTGCTATGATAACGTTTCCTGTGCTGTATGCATATGCGAGCCAATTAGTAGAATTTTTCGTGTTAGCTTTAACACAGGAAAATTGCCTACAATTTGGAAGCTAGCTAATGTAGTACCAGTGTATAAAAAAGGTTCCGCGGCCTCTGCGGTCAATTACAGGCCTATTTCTATCACTAGTGATGTTGGTAAAACCATGGAGCGTATAGTCTGAACAGGGCCATTTTGCATCACCTGTCAGTAAATAATCTTGTAGCCTCTGAGCAGCATGGCTTTTTACCCAAACGATCTGTTGTTACTCAATTATTGGACTGTACATTTCATTGGACTTCTTTTCTTGTTGATAGGCGCGCTTGTCATGTTGCTTTTTTGGACCATAGCAAAGCCTTTGATGTAATCCCGCATAACAAACTCTTGTACAAATTACGTGCGTATGGTATTGTTGGACAATTGTACCAATGGATCGAAGATTTTCTTACCAACAGGGAGCAGCAAGTTTTAGTAGGTGGTGTTTTCTCCAGTAGGGCTATAGTCCATAGTGGTGTACCGCAGGGCTCGGTTTTAAGCCCCAGCTTTTTTGATTTGTATACCTACGACCTGGTTTCTGAATTAGGGCACCTTCCAGTCTATGTTAGGATGTACGCAGATGATGTAAAAGTTTTTGCTGACAGTACCAATGCAACCGCCCTGCAAGATGCTTTATCTATTATTCAGGAGTGGGATGATAAGTGGCAATTATCTCTTAATGTATCTAAATGTAATGTACTATCTATTGGTAATTCGCAGCCAACTTTGTACAGCTTGTCTGGCTCCAATCTTTCGTTTGTGTCCTCATGTAGAGATTTAGGAGTTCTTATGTCCTCTAGCTTTTCTTTTACTCAACACTGCTCTATTATATCAGCAAAATCATATGGGGTTGCGTGTTCCATTCTTAAAGCTTTCAGTACAAATAACGCCGAAATTCTTATGCGTGCCTATTTCACGTATGTACGGCCATTATTAGAGTTCGCAACTGTTATATGGAGCCCATCTAAGGTTTCTGATATTCGGTTGATTGAGCGTGTACAGTCCTACTACACTTCTGCTGTTTTCTCTAGGTGTCATGGTGTCAAGCCTAGCTATGAGTTGCGATGTGCTCACCTAGGTATCCAGAGTTTGGAGGTGCGTCGTTTACAAGCTGATCTTTCTATGTGCTACTGTGTTCTTACGGGGCGCGTAGACGTGGATGAAAATCAGTTCTTTCGTAGGGCGCGTTCCATTCGGGGTCATCCATTACGGCTTATTGTCCCGTATCCCAATAATAGTTTGCAACAATCAATGTTTTGGCATCGTGTTGTCCCCCTGTGGAACTTGCTGCCGGAAAATATTGTTTCTAGTAACTCGCGCAATTCCTTTGTCAATGCTCTTGACAACTTTGATATTGCTTCCTACGCCCGTGTGTACAAGTTTTAGAGTACATACCCTGTTTCATCATTATTGCTTCTTAACGTGTACGTATGTGCTTCATTATTATGTATACAGTGTTGTAAAGTGTCTGCTTTACTGTAGGCATTTGGCACTTACTATATTCATGTCAGTTTCTGATCTGAATAAACGGTATTAGCAAACGGTAAAAAACGGTTACTTGAAAAATGCTTCCGACAATCTAGTACGTCTCATCTTTTCTTTTCTTCTTTGTCTTCTCCGTTTCATCTTTATTTTTAGCTTTTTCAGTTGCGTCTGTACCTTCCTTGTCATTAGTCTTTTGGCTTTTGTCCTTTTCCGTTGTCACTTTTTTATCCCCATCGACTTGACTTTGTCCACCGTGTTCCCCATTGTCTTCATCGCCATCTTTCTCATCATCACCAGGTGGAGTGCCGCATATCTTGCAACTTTTCTCGCACCACCGGCGTGCCAGATACTCCTCTTCGCAACTGAGCTTATTTTTCTGCTTCCGGAATATTTGCTTGGTGATGCCTTCGTTCACAAATCGCTTGCACCACCAGTCGGGATAGTTGTTCTTGCAGGGTCTCTGCGTTGGTCCCGGAGTGGACGGAGGATTGGCTAGCATTTCTGCCAATGTCGTTTCGCAGAGCTCGCACGTTTTGCGGCATTTGGTGAAAGCGAACGGGTATTCGCAGGTGATCTTGTGCTTAGAGAGGCTGCGACGATAGATTCCCAACGCGCGAAACTTACGACACCACCATTCGGGAAAATTGTCCACGCACGGTTCCGGAGCTTGCGCGGTTGTCGTCTTCACCGGTGGTCGTGTCGACATCGCTGTACTGCTGACGTCACCGTCGTCCAATAGGAGCAGGGGCGGGTCGTCGAAGGCGATTCCGACCTTTTTCTCTTCCGACGAATCTGGTGGCGGCTCTTCTTCTTGTCCTACAAATACGTACACAGTGGGGCAGCATTTTGTCCGGCACTTTTTCATTCTGCATGTCTTGCCAGCAGTCCCAGCAGCTGTGCTATAACTGCACGTGTACAGTATGTAGTGTACATAAACATGAAGGCCATGTACTGTAATAATTAGGTCTAGGTACGTAGGATACACACGGCATTCTATGTACTGTGCTGCGCACTCCCGAGGTTCATAATAAAAAGTACCTGTTGCAACCTTGCAGGCGAAACAGCACAAATACTTGTAGATTCGCACATCATCAAAGCAGACCTCCAAGCCCCACTTTTCAAAGATTTCTTCGCATCGCTCCCTCTTCCACAAATCGTGATGATAAAAGTGGCACTTAGCCCCGACTTCATGTGGTACGCTGAGGGCCAGAAATGCGCAGGAAAGGAACAGAGCAAGCATGATTTCGATTCAAACTAGGCAACTGTAAAAATATTTAAAAGCGAAAGATATTATGACTGACGGTTGCTTTTTGGTAATGAGAAATGAGGATGCTAATCAAATACGGATTTTGGAAGCGGCGATATTAGGATGACGTGTTTATTATTGACTGATGAGCTCATGACAATATATTACGGAAAAACAATCGTCGCTGAATAGGTAGATGATACCAGTCTCGTCAATCCTCAAGTGCATTAGCATATTCGAAGGCGCGAAAATATTTGCGGAGCCAATCTATGCACATAGGTAGGTAGGTAGCATGCGTTTCTGTCCGTCCTGCAAATGTACTGAGAAATAATATTGAGCGTTGATTTTTACTTTTCCACCGTAAGCCCACACTTTACACGGTTAGTATTTAATTAGGTATTCCTGTATCCTGTTAGTTGCTTGTAGCTTATATACAACTAAATGAAATAAATGCCGGAAAGCTTCTTCCGGCAAGCCGAGAAGCGAGGCCTAACCCTGCAGTATCCATCAACCCTGTCGTCAAAAACTGTTCCATTTGCTCGGAAACGCCCCAAACTTCCATGATCATGTGTGGTATCTGCGCGGATAGCAAAGCGTGCGTTCCCTGTGCCTTCCCCGCCCTCAAGGAAGCAGTTAAGGTCGGAACCGCAGCCAGGAATAGAGCGGAAACGGCAAAGAAACAAGAGAACAATCTGCTCGCAGTGTCCTCCGCGCTCCTGTCCTCCTGTGCGAAATTCACCTTCCTCTGCCCCCCATGCTCCACGCGCTTGAAGAGCGAGGCAGATGATGACGCCTCTTTCTGTACCTCTCCCCCATCAGCTGATGAAGGCCCCACTCTTTCCAAGCTGCAAAAGGACATTAGCACACTCACGGGGGAATTCAAAGCTCTGATGGAAGAACTGCGAAGTGTGCGAGAAGCCAAAGAGAAGGAGAATGAAGCAAAAGAGGAAGGCGAGCTGGTGGAGACCGAGGATGGGGCCGGCGACTGGAATGTGGTGGTGGGAAAGCAGATGAAGCGCCGTCAGCGACAAGCCACCACTGGTCGCCGCCCTTTCCCTCCTGCGCCGAGGTCCTCTGCACCTGGCGGCCCTTTCCGTCCAGCCCCCCGCGGCTCTTCCGCGGCTCCGTGCGGTTCCTACGCCGCTGCTGCTTCTACCCGTCAAAACGCCGGCTTCTCCCACTATGCTGCTCAGCACAGTGCGTGGGAGGCGGACAGAAGAGCGGAGGAGCTGCGACACTCTGTTGTTGTTCTGGGCATGCCTGAGTCGAAGGAAACAGGAGTGAAGGCAGTCCAGGATGAGGAGGCTGCTATGCAGAACCTGGCGGAAACCCTTGAACTCCCAGCTTCCCTCATGCCCAACTTCAGACGTCTGCCAAAGGGCCCACTGGCGAAAAAGGACACTCCCCGCGTACTTATTTGGCATCTGGGCAGCGAATATATGCAGCGCCGCGCACTCCAGTCGTCCTCCCTCTTGAAGGACAGTGCGGTTTTCGGCTCCGTCTTCCTCAGGCCGCCTCTCTCAATGCAAGAGAGGAAGACGGACGCTGAAACGCGCTGGCGTTGCAGAGAGCTCAACCGTCAGCTCCTTGGGCCGGACTGCAGTTCCGACACGCTCTCCGCTGCTACCGAGAAGTTCGTCGTGAAGGGGGACAGATACGCAGCGCGAATCTTCAAGCTAATTCGTGCGTCTGCTGAGGACGACTGGCCGCGACAGGGGGTGCCGCCGACTGCTGAAGAACTGGCGTATGTGCAGGCGGCTTCCGTCACTCAGTCGCATCCAGTCTCCGCTGCTCCTCCCACCCAACCGCCTGCTGCCCTTGCTTCTGCTTCAGCCTCTGTGGCTGCTGACTCCGCCGTCACTCCTGCCTCCTCTTCCTCCAAAGAGGCGGGAAACGCGGCAGGCGCTCCGCAGTCCTAGACAATCAACAGCAGCATTCTGCCTCCTCCGGCCTCCCCAAAAATGACTACATACCGTGTGTGCTCTTCAATGCTAACGGACTTAATGCGCTTGAGAAAAGACAGGCCCTGGCTCAGCTGCTTGCCGCTGAGTACTTCTACATTATTGCGATAACAGAAACGCGGCTGCAAAATGCTTTTACGGATGGTATGCTACTGTCTGATCCATCTTCTCCCAGACGGTACAACTACACGCTGCATAGAAGGGACAGAAAAGGGCGGAAGGGAGGAGGCGTCTGTTTGTTGCTGCACTGTTCACTACAATCGCAACCAATACTCATCCCCGATCATTTAGCAGATGTTGAAATAGTCGCGGCCGACATTACTGATGTTCATGGAGCGCATTCTCGTATCATCTGCACCTACCGTTTTCCGGCAGCAACAACGGATG
>JASAMW010004099.1:0-26681 GCA_030247985.1 Epsilonema sp. ZAB3_2 | reverse complement strand
ATTTGCGGAGCACCGTCACATCTTGGTTGCCATCATCAATCCAGCTCTTTTTCCAAATCCAAAGTCCACTCCTTTCGCTTTTTCTACGACATTTCATTTGACGAATTTGTTGTAGTCTGCTTGCGACTTGTCCTCCTGACCATAATATTCAATGTCTGGCAATCGACAAATGTAGCCGCGTCCGAGACAGATGCCAGGAATTTATCAGGAAAGACATATCTCTTAAACCCCATATGCTTTTGGACATGCCGGCGAGTGGCTGTTGGATGTACTGGTCGGTATAGATGAATCAATGCCGGTGCCAGGATTTCAGGGTGATATCCGCCGCTCCTTCGCAGCATCTTCTGGAACTTTGTAGAGGTTTCAAAGAGCTTGAAGATGTGAAGGGAGTCATAAGCCAGACTTCAGTAAGAATGGTGGAGTTCCGGTAAGTCCGAATGTACTTCATGAAAAAGGAGATGAAGTCTTCGCAGCATTTTTCTCCAGGAAATTTGATGTATGTTCCATCCAGGTGTTGCATGATGAGTAAGGTGGCATGATGTTCCCCATCCACCAGTTCAGCTTCGATGTCGGCGTAAATGCGGGCGAAACTGGCTTGACTTTGGTGCGCTTGCCGTGCTTCTTCTTTTTCTTCTTTGCTTGACCCGCCGGTTCGATCTTCCGAGTCTTATGGCTCGATGTTGGAAGATTCTGACCCGTCGTTGAAGTGATATCAAAGAATGAAATCTCTGAGATCTTCTGACATCTCCTCTTTCTTTTTCGGCTTCATGACGAAGCATTGGTGTGGGGTCGGGCGGTACGACTTGCACAATCTACAGCTGAAAAGGCACAAAGATACTCTTTTAGTACGTAAAAGTATGCGTGTACATAACGTATGTATGGTAATGTTCGTAAGTACATACAAAATGCGGTGGTAATGTATGTACATATAAAATAGGTACGTACGGTAATGTACATATTGTACAGCGCGGTACAGTAAAGTAGTATGTTTATGGTTGCTTACAAATGTTCCATGCAGTGATGAAGTTCTGGTGGATCTAATTTCTCGCGATCGACAGTCCTGTAGCATGTGGGGCATTTGCAGTATTTCTCGCAGTCGTCTGGCTTGTGGGCGTTGAGGCAGGCAGAGGTTGGAAATGAGATGTTGCAGTCGGTGCAGTTGGGGTTTGGATGGGTCGGCTGCTCATCTTCGTTCTTGCATTCTGCCTTGTGACAAAGTCTGAAAATATTATGTGCATACTTATCGTACATACGTAAATGAGAGGAGATTGTGTATACATGCATTGTACATACGTAATGTACATAAATGCATATGAAAGTCACACTTACGTGCAAAGTGCTTCGCCACATTTGTGCTTTCGGCGCTGGTCATAGCCTTGATGGCAGAGATCGCAGGTTTTGTTGGTGTTGAAGAAGCCGGAGAGAGTGCTGATCAGGTAATAGTGATGATTGTCCGGATATGTGTGATACGATAAGGATCCCTTTCTTTTCCAGTTCATCAGATGGGTTACTTGGAGGCACCATCGGACGCGACCAATTGGTTGTTGGGGCAGGCCGCGTCGAACTTTTCGTAGTCTTCCGTACTCAACGTCCTTTTGAAGACTGACGCCTGCGGCATCACTGAGGAGAATGGCCTACTTCGCAGATCGTTGCCCTGCCTCTCTTCGCCCCGTGTTCCACGCCTTCGCTTCTGTTGAGCAATATTCGGTTTTATGTACGTCTACTTCGTTCAGGTGCGTATTGCTCTAACCGGTAATATCGAGGTAGACGCGATAGCGGAACCTAAAGAGGCTCACGAACGAGGCTCCGCCGCGTCCCACCTTACTTAGTCATGTGTAAAAAGTGGACATCATTCAAAAATAGGTTTTTCGCTCGTAGCGCCCTAACCAGTAGGCCGATCGAGCTGGAAATTTTGTCAGTACATGTGTACCCGTAGGGGGCATGTTCAGTCAAAATTTCAGCTCAATCCGCCTCTTGGCTAGGGAGTTATGAGCAAATGTGTGTTTTTATTTTTCCGTCACTCCTCTTTACACATGACTACGTAAGGTGGGACGCGGCGGAGCCTCGTTCCCGTGAACCTCTCGGGGGGGCGATATCGCGTCTACCTTGGTGTGACCGGTTAGCCCGGGCAATTCAGAAAGTTTAGAGGGCCTATATGGGGCGTGCGTGGGGGCTATGCATTGGGGCTATGCATGGGACATCTTTAAAGTTGTTGAGACAGGTGCGCAGAGACATATTTTTTAGGTCAAAATAATTTAGGTCAAAACAGGATTATTCAATGCGGTACGCTATTCCCCAGCGGCTGTAGCATTTCATCAGCTTCAGTGTGGGAGTCGCTGTGGGTAAATAATTACAAGCTTGTATAAACTATACGTACGTAGGTAGCTTCATTCAGGTACCTTTAGGTAAGTAAAGGGGCTATGCATCAGGGATAACAACCATGCATGGAAGATATGAGGGATTCGGATTGTTTATTATTTATGTTTTCCCTACCATTTTGGGGCTATGCATTGGAGGGGGATATGCGCGGTAAATACGGGTCTTAAAAGAACATTTCCATTAGTAAAGGACAGCACACGCATCGCAACAGAAACAAAGTATTAGGTTACATAAAACTTCTATTTTTTTAAATCCTGTTTCGGTTCAATCCGAGTGTACCTGAAGTACGCGGTTTCTATCGCTTTTTTCTTATCTCTAAGCGTTGATAATCGCGAAAACATCGACGCACCTTCGTGTAACACTCGATTGATGGAAGCAAGGTCAGCTAATCCTTGGTCCATCGTTTTGCCAGATGATCCAGCAGTCCCCAATATTTCTGGTCTCTTTCCCACTGTAGCCTCCCTCTTTGCATTGGCCTGTTGATGCGTTCACAAAACCGACCGTGATATTTTCAAAGCTGCTTTCCGAATCGCTTTTTCCTCTACTGATCTTAACTGCGCTTGCCGAATCTCTTCCCCTGTTACTTGCCCGCGGTGATCTTTTTGAGCTTTATCACCCGCTTTTGCCCCGAAGCTCTTCTGCGCATACGCTTCAGGCAAGCGCCTACGCCTACTTTCGTCTTCCACATGCTCTTGGAGGTGCTTGAACCAGGCTGAGCGTTCGCTAAAATCTAATTCACAAAGGCGACAGTGTTGGGTATTAAAAAACAGCCAGCTGGTGGGGATGCTCTTGGAGGTGCTTGAACCAGGCTGAGCGATCGCTAAATTCCAATTCACAAATGCGACAGCGTTCGGTATCAAAGGCAGGCGGCTGTGGGGGACTTTTATTTTCTAAATTTTTCTCACAATACCGCCACCTTTGTTGGTGAGCACTCTTCTCTCTTTCCGCGGTTTCTTGTGTACAACCGTAAGTGCCACATCGCCTTGCCCATCATGTACGTCAATCCTGTGCGCTTCCATGTGTTCACCCGGCTTTGTTAAAATTTTCGAAAGAAGCGTCACAGATGCCACAAACATAAACGGTTTCTTGTAAGTTTGTTCAGTGAGCCTTTCTCCAGTGTTTGCTTCTGTCATTCGCACAGATGTACCGATGCAGTTAAAGAGGGCACATTTGCGTGGGCCTGCACCTGTGAGCTGAGGATGGGCCTCAGTCTGGTATTGAGACATCCTTTGCTTTCGCCTGCCCTTTACACCAGCTCAAGCAAATGGCACTCTGAACTCATATTTAGGTGCTGAAATGCGATGAAACCATCAAGTTCCACTGCAGCTCTCTGTTCACTGGATCAAAAGCCATCTGCGAGTCGCACTTTTTCAACAGATGAACAACTTACCGTGGCGCCCAGTGTTGATGGCAAGCATTTTCAGCTTGAAGATCTAATGGAAAACGCCTATGGCAACAGAACAGACTGTAAAAGCTGAGGATCTCCTGCAGCTTCAATTGATGATGATGATGGCAGCGTTGCCATCAGTGGGAAAGCTATCCCAAATAAGAACGCTTTCATTGCTCCAAAGAAGGAAGAACTTCTTGAAGCTGGTGGCAGCTCAAGTCTCGTTCGAATGGAATTCAAGTCCGATGGAGCTGGGGAAAAACTGGAAGAATCGGGATGGAAGAATGCAGGTGAAGTTTTGCATCTGACTGGGCCTGTGATGGACCCCCTACAGCAGAGCAGTACGAAGCCCACTAAACCCAATTTCCCAACTGTTCCGCCGGCTCAACAGAGCAGGTGTAAAGGCAGGCGAAAGCAAAAGGATGTTCAATACCAGACTAAGGCCTATCTTACAGCTTACAGGCGGAGGCAGCAAATGTGCCTCAACTGCAGTACATTGTGCGATGACATAAGCAAACACATGAAGGCTCACTGCAACTGCAGCAAGAACGCTCATGTTTGTGGCATCTGTGACGCTTCTTTCGACTCTGAACAAAGCCTGGGTGAACACATGAAAGCGCACAGGATTGACGTAGATTATGGGAAAGGCGATGTGGCACCAACGGTTGTATACAAGAAACCGCGGAAAGAGAGAAGAGTGCTCACCAACAAAGGTGGCGGTATTGTGAGAAAAATTTCGCTCAGAAAAGTCCCCCAGCTGCCTGCTTTTAATACCGAACGCTGTCGCATTTGTGAATTGGAATTTAGCGATCGCTCAGCCTGGTTCAAGCACCTCCAAGAGCATCCCCACCAGCTGGCTGTTTTTAATACCCAACACTGTCGCCTTTGTGAATTAGATTTTAGCGAACGCTCAGCCTGGTTCAAGCACCTCCAAGAGCATGTGGAAGACAAAAGTAGGCGTAGGCGCTGGCCCAAGCCACGGCCAGAAGAGCTTCGGCAAAAGCGGGTGATAAAGCTAGAAAAGACACCGAGGCAAGTAACAGGGGAAGAGATTCGGCAAGCGCAGTTAAGATCAGTAGAGGAAAAAGCGATTCGGAAAGCAGCTGCGAAAATATCACGGTCGGTTTCGTTAATTCAACAGGCCAATGCAAAGAGGGATGCTACAGTGGGAAAGAGACCAGAAATATTGGGGACTGCTGGATCATCTGGCAAAACGCGGGACGAAGGATTAGCTGACCTTGCTTCCATCAATCGAGTGTTACACGAAGGTGCGTCGATGTTTTCGCGATTATCAACGCTTAGAGATAAGAAAAAAGCGATAGAAACCGCGTACTTCAGGTACACTCGGATTGAACCGAAACAGGATTTAAAAAAATAGAAGTTTTATGTAACCTAATACTTTGTTTTTGTTGCGATGCGTGTGCTGTCCTTTATGAATGGAAATGTTCTTTTAGTACCGTATTTACCGGTGCATATCCCCCTCCAATGCATAGCCCCAAAATGGTAGGGAAAACATAAATAATAAACAATCCGAATCCATATCTTCCATGCATGGTCGCCATCCCTATGCATAGCCCCTTTATGTACTGAAGGGTACCTGAATGAAGCTACCTACGTACGTATAGTCTATACAAGCTTGTAATCATCTACCCATAGCCACTCCCACACCAAGCTAATGATGCTTATAGCCTGCTTGGGGGTATAGTGTACTGCATTGAATAATCCTGTTTTGACCTAAATTATTTTGACCTAAAAAATATGTCTCTGCGTACCTGTCTCAACAACGTAAAAGATGTCCCATGCATAGCCCCAATGCATAGCCCCCATGCATGCCCCATATAGGCCCTCTAACTTTTTGCATTGCCCGGGCTAACCGGTAATATCAAGGTAGACGCGATAGCGGAACCTCGAGAGGCTCACGAACGAGGCTCCGCCGCGTCCCACCTTACTTAGTCATGTGTAAATAGGAGTGACGGAAATAAAAACACACATTTGCTCATAACTCCCGAGCCAAGAGGCGGATTGAGCTGAAATTTTGACTGAAGATGCCCCCTACGGGTACACATGTACTGACAAAATTTCAGCTCGATCGGCCTACTGGTTAGGGCGCTACGAGCGAAAAACCTATTTTTGAATGATGTCCACTTTTTATGTACTGAAAAACTGTTCCCACCGTAACTTTTCAACGAGTCGTGGGATCGAGCTCGGGAAATGTAAAGATCTTGGGAAAGTGGTCCGAGCACTTTTTGCGTTTAAGGCCTCTGACACCCTTAAAATTGCGATTTTATGGTAAAAAATAGTTGCAAGTTTCAAATTCATACTCCTCCGTGGATTTTTCTCAGATCTGAGTGGTAGGTATACCAAAAGAAAGCCCTTACTCTACTCTCGATGAGACTTTTTTAGATTTTTAAAATTAGCTTTCATTCTCGAGTTATGAGCTGTCAAAGTTGGTCGTTTTTATGCTTTGTTCTAAAAATACTTAAGGCAACTGACAGACAGCTGAAATGAGTACCTGCCGCATGGGAGAGGCCACAAATAGCATAACATTCGATTCGTCTTCAAAAGATCTATCGATCGCTGACCGCTTCGAAATGCTCATGCCTGATTCACATAGTAAGAAATGCATTCACATTGATGAAAGTCGCATATAGGTGTTATTTTTTCAAAGTTTGATGATTTGTAGGCATGTGACATACCATTCAATTCGTCTAAGCAAGATCTTTCGATTGGGAACAATTTCTACATGCTTGTATCTAATATGCCTGATTCACATAGTTCTTACATATTCACATAGGCACAAAATAAAACAAAAATTGGCTAAATGTAGGCATATACTAGCATACCATTCTGTCCTCTAAAGATCAATCAATTGCTGGCCACTGTAACATGCTTATGCCTGATTCACATAGTAAAAATACATTCACATAGGCTACATCGCAAAAAGGTGTTATTGTTTTCAAAATTTGACCATTTGTAGACATGCGACATAGGCTATCATTCTATTTGTCTTAGCAAGATTGATCGATTGGGGATGATTTCTACACATGCTTGTTTCCAATATGCTTTATTCACATAGTTCTAATATAGTTACACATAGGTACAAATGGCTAAATGTAGCCTTGTGCTATACCATTCAATTCATCTTGCCAAAGGTATAGTGTATCTTGAAGTCCGACTAGCGCATCTCGTCAACTCGAAATCGGGCTGTAAAAATTTGAATGCATGTGTTATTCACATTCACATTGGCTCAATTCCTCTCAAAACATAAAAAATATCTCATATGTACATATAATTCCCCTAATGAATCTCGAGGTTCCACTAGTGCATCACATCAACTCAGAAGCTGCTCAGTTTTCTTTAGATTTGTATGCATGTGTTAAAACAAGATCTATTGATTGGGAGCAAATTTTGACAAGCTTGTATCCAATATGCTATTCTCTGACATTTCAAGTAGACGTGGCAGAAACCAGTGGAGAAGTGCTCCTAAGGAGCACAAAGAAAGTGAGCGAGAGGCTCACTAGTCTGCAGATGCTTATGGGGTTGACGGCTCAGAAACCAGAAGGTTCCAACCGCCCATTGCTGCCAAAAACTCGCTACCCGTCCAAGTTGACAGCCTCTCGTGCAATCTGCTGCGGACCGACTGGTGTGGGCATACTTTTGCACCTTCCCAATCATGGTGAACAAAATTGTTCAATGACCTTTGTTGCCTCTCGCCTGCTTCTGTATGCCTGATCACATGCACAACACTGAATTACAATCCATATTATTTTCGACCGGCTTTGATAAAAGGTAATTATGCAATCATGTGCATACTGGTACAAAATATGGTGCAACAGAACTTGAGAATAGTTGACAGGCCAAAGAATATTATGCCTCAAAAGTGCACAGATACTACATACAGTACCAGTTAAGATTTCATGGCTTATAGCTTTTCCTGTCCATCCTGAACAATAACAACAACAACGTAAAAATTTCAGCTGAAATTTTATGATTTCAAAGCCGATATTTTGAATCAAGAAGCAAAATTTACCAGATGTGCCAGGGAATCGAACCAAGGACCTCATGAGTTGAAACGGCTGATCATGACGGAACTCATTATTGAATGGGTACTACATGAGAGCGAATGCACATGTGAGCAAGAATAAAGCATACATTACGTACACACTTATTCATAAAACTGCATGGATCAGGCATACAGAAGCAGGCGAGAGGCAACAAAGGTCATTGAACAATTTTGTTCACCATGATTGGGAAGGTGCGAAAGTATGCCCACACCAGTCGGTCCGCAGCAGATTGCACGAGAGGCTGTCAACTCGGACGGGTAGCGAGTTTTTGGCAGCAATGGGCGGTTGGAACCTTCTGGTTTCTGAGCCGTCAACCCCATAAGCATCTGCAGACTAGTGAGCCTCTCGCTCACTTTCTTTGTGCTCCTTAGGAGCACTTCTCCACTGGTGGTTTTATATCGTCATGAAGATAGTCTTGATTATGTCCCACCCAATGCATAGCCCCCTAAAGGACCTCTCAATTTTTGCATAGCTCCGGGGCTATGCACCAGTAAATAAGGTATTATCGTCCTGAAAATTTTCGCTTGCTATGTCCGCCATTCTCTTAGTAGAAAGATGTGTGGGCGTGACTCAGCGCCATCCAGTTGAGTCCTGCGAGAATTACAAATCACCGTAAATAGGAATTCCGTGAAAATTTGCAATCCACGTTTGTCCCATCAAGGATTTGGAGTAACAGGATGGGTAGCTCTGAAGAAAATGCCGCAAACGAAGTTGCTGTCAAATTATGCTACATTTAGCACGGCGACAGCGAAACAGGGTGAAGCCATAGGTCCGGGGTCCCATACAAACAAATACTCGAAATCGATCAAAGATTTTCGGGACAAAAAAATTTTTCCGAAAATGACGTCATTTCCCAGAGATCCAAGCCGTTTTCAGCCAAAGAGGCCAAAAAAGGGCAAATCCAGCATCTTCATGGGCCTATATCTCGACAATGACGTTGAGGCAGAAAGTTGGCGCCATAGTGAAACCTACCCGCAAAGATTCCCTCTTTCACCCCATACCACTGGCAGACCTCTAGTTAAGGTCTAACACGATTATTGAACCATATCTTTTCTTTATCAAAAAATTCACCAACCTTAAGTTTATTTTTCCTTTGATATCAGACCACCATTGGATGCGTCTCAGCGAGCTGATTCCGAATATGCCACTGGTGTTCAAAATTTGCATTATTTATGGAGTTATGGGCCTCCAAAGTGACCCTACTTTCCAAAAATCGCGATTTTTATCGATTCTAAATTCATAAGGGGTTAAATTTTTAAACAACTTTTTCTGACCTAATTTTATGTGTAGAATCCGAATTTGAACTTAAATTTTCCATTTTCCCACACTTAAGGCCTTATTTTCACGATTTGAAGTCTGAAAAAGTATAAAATGGCAAAAATGAGGCCTTAAATGTGGGAAAATGGAAAAATTAAGTTCAAATCGGATTCTACACATAAAATTAGGTCAGAAAAAGTTGTTTAAAAATTTAACCCCTTTCTGAATTTAGAATCGATAAAAATCGCGATTTTTGGAAAGTAGGGTCACTTTGGAGGCCCATAACTCCATAAATAATGCAAATTTTGCAGACACCAGTGGTTTCGGAATCAGCTCGATGAGACGCATCCAATGGTGGTCTGATATCAAAGGAAAAGATAAACTTAAGGTTGGTGAATTTTTTGATAAAGAAAAGATATGGTTCAATAATCGTGTTAGGCCTTAACTAGAGGTCTGCCAGTGTATGGGGTGGAAAGAGGGAATCTTGCGGTAGGTTATGGCGCCAACTTCTGCCTAACGTCATGTCGAAATATAGGCTCATGAAGATGCTGGATTTGCCCTTTTTTGGCCTCTTTGGCTGAAAACGGCCTGGATCTCTGGGAAATGACGTCATTTTCGGAAAAATTTTTTTTCCCCGAAAATCTATGATCGATTTCGAGTATTTGTTTGTATGGGACCCCGGACCCATGGCTTCACCCTGTTTCGCTGTCGCCGTGCTAAATGTAGCATAATTTGACAGCAACTTCGTTTGCGGCATTTTCTTCAGAGCTACCCATCCTGTTACTCCAAATCCTTGGTCCCATCAAGAGATGAACAGAAATTTGCGTTTATATGTTTCAAGTGAACAGAATCAGAGTTCCCATTATTATTGCTTGCCTATCGTTGTAAACGGCTCCTATCGTTGCCGTCTGATCACGTCTGGCAACCGTGGCGTCACTTTGCGTCATCGTCTTCGTTTTTCCCTACGGTAATTCTTTGTTCGCTTCGGGACGGGGACGGAACAAATTTAAATTCTCTGCTAATCTTTTTGATGGGACAAGCGTGGATCCAAGTTGTTGTTTTTCGCCTCCATTCCGTTGCATTCTGTAGTAACTTGAGCTTGATCATTCATATTCCATCTGTTTCAGGCATTGCATCTCTGGGTCCCATGACTGTGAGAAGCGATGGAAGATGGCCTGATCGATCATGCGTATACCGCCTCAGCTTCAACCTCAACAAACGGCAGTCTAAACCCATCTGTGCTGAAATGCGAGAAAACGTCAAGGTTGCCGTTGCTCCCGTCCAGTTCTCCGTTACTGGATCGAAAGCCATCTGGAACTATCATTTTTGTGACGAACAAGAAGAAGAAGCTGACTAGAGCACCCAGGTCTGATGGAATTAAGAAGCGTTTGCAGCAGATGGATATGGAAAACACCTATGGCAACGGCGAAACGCCTATGGTAAAGGCTGAGGATCTTCTATCAGCTTCAGTTGACGATGATGGCAGCTTTGCCATCATTGAGGAAACTGGTCCAAGTGGGAGCGCTTTCGTCGCTCCAAAAGAGGAAGAACTTTCTGGACCTGATAGCAGCTCAAATCTCATTCGAATGGAATTCAAGTCCGAAGCAGATGGAGAAAAACTGGAAGAATCGGGATGGAAGAATGCAGTGGAAGTTGTGCATCAGACTGGGCCTGTGATGGAACCCCTTTGGCAGAAGAGTATGGGACTAAAGGGGAGCGCTTTCATCTCTCCGAAGAAAGAACAACTTCCAGGGCCCAGCAGCTACAGGTCGTCTAATCTTGTAGGATTGGTACCCAACAAGTCATCTACCATTAAAGCAGAATTACCTGTGATTGATAACTGGCGACCGCCTTGGAAATACAGTAATCAGCAGTTGTTCGGCTTTACACAGCACAGCTGCGTGAAACCCAACAAGGATTGTCGAGCCTGCGTTTTGCCACCTGCGCAACGAGGAAGACTCCAACAGAGCATCGAAAAAAGGGACACTTATGCCAGTCGTGCTAAGGCTAAGCTGATGAATGAGCAAGCAGCGCCTGGATACGGTATGGCGCCTGCTATTAGAGTTGGTAGGATGCAAAGAATCGTGAAGAAAAAGGTCTGTGCCAAAAATGTGCTAAGTCTGTTTGCCAATGGCAGGCTAACACCAGCTGCTCATTCTGTGCTGAGCGAGCAAATGCTCCAGAAGAGGCAGCGACTCAAGTACTATCCTGTGCAGCAACAGGTCCATCCTGCACTGCCGCCGGTGGTCGTTAGAAAAACCGCAAGCATTCGATCAATCAAAAACCTTTATTCGCACAATTGTGGAACAAAAGGGAAGAACACATCGGCTAGCACAGAATACGAACCGCAGTCTACATGCAGTACTGTACAGTATCGCCCCGTTATTCCTCCTACAGCAATTTGCGGTGTCTGCGAAGCTTCGTTCGAGTCTTCGGAGAGCCTGGCTGCTCATATGAAAGAGCACAAGATTGATACTTCGAAGCACTACCATAAAGGTCATAGTCCGCATAGTTTGCCAAGCAAAAAGCCCAAAACTACGAACACTGGCAGTCAGCACTGTGGAATTTGTCATCTGGATTTTGGCGACATCTTGGAATGGTCCATTCACCTGCAGAAGCACTTGGGAAAGGGAACGAGAGAGAAATGCGATATCTGCGGCGCTGGGTTGCGGCTTAGCGACAGCTGGGAACGCCAATGGTTCTACCACCTTCATGAGTACGTTGAGATGAGCGAAAAGAACTGCGACGTCTGCGGAGTTCAGATACGTACGCCCCAGATGGTGCGACACGTATTGTGTGAAAAGGCCCGCAGGGGCAGGGTAAACGAGCAGCTTATGCAGCAATTGAGTCAAATCAGAGGAATTTACTAGTATACTTTACAGCTCACCGGTTGAATGTAGATTGATTTGATTTACCATGCATTTCCTTACCATGCAATACCAATGACAAATTAGTGGCAAGGTGCTAGTGTAAACGAACATTGCAATTGCATGTGTTTGATCAAAACATACACACGTAGTACCAAAAATATATAATTGGGCTTAGGGGAAGAATGGAGGACGTAAGTGTAAAACGAAGGAGGCAATCACTGGCTCATATTCTCCCCATTATGATTGGTTTTTCGAAACACATTATAATCTGGGAGAATCTAAAGCACGCCATATGGGGCGAATATGAGCCAGTGATTGCCTCCGTTTACACTACGTCCTCTATTCCTACCCTATAAGCCCAATTATATATTTTTGGTAGTACTGTACTAAGAAAAAATTCTTTCTTTGATCTGCTGTTAGCACAACTTGAGCCGTAATTAAAAAAATTATTTTCTATTTATTAATTTTTTATTTTTAATTTAGCTATTTATTTATTTTATTATTTATGTTTTATTTAGCGTATTTCTAATTTATATTTTTTATTGACAACTTTTGTTTATTTAGCAGTTTTCCTATATTTCATGCATTTCTGAGCATTGGTTTAGTTATTTTGCTTTTTCTTCTTCAATTTTTTATGCGGCGTATGCCGTGCATGGAGCAACAAGATTAGGCTGGCGTGATGTCATAATTGTGTTCTGCTTTATTTATTTTGGCAAGCAAGCACCGCACTCTTCTTCATTTCGTTGCATTTTTATATTATCGTGTATTTCATACGTTCTTTTCGGTTGCCACCTTTGTCCCCTGAGCAAACAGTGTGGAAAATGCAATCAATAATTGCGTAATAGATTTTAGAAGATGAAAAAGTGCGCCGCCACCAGTTTTAGCTGAGCAAACATCCTCCAATATTGCAATAAATGTGTAGGATTTTACATATTTTAAGCTGCCTTACTACTCCGCCTCCAACAGTACAAGGGCTTTTAGGCGGATTTATGTTTTGGCCGGATTTATTTTTTTCTGGATTTTATTCCCGTTTTTGATGATTTTCCAAGAGTGAATTACGTCAAAAGAGAGCGAAAAATAATGTATGTAATGAGCTACTACTGTAGGTATGTTATCCAATCTTGTTTCCTGCAGTACTTTATTTTCTTTGCTTAATTTTGGGACAAGACCCCTGCCGTCTGCCCGCGTATGCTTACACACATATACTTAGTAAATCGGAAAATTCATCACACAAGTTTTTTCAGTAGACCGCAAGCGTGCCTGCTTTCACAGCTGTAGCTAAAACTAAAAGCTCTTATTCTAGCGCCTGCTGAGGCGAGGATTTGGCTGTAAGAGATTTTTCTCTATGCAGAAAACAAAAGCTAAGACAGTAGTGGGTTCTTCCCCACAGGAGCACTTTATCTTTCAAACTCATCCTCGCCTAGTATCTTTCTGACTGTCTTTTCTATACAGTTTGTCGAAAATCTTTTTTCAAGGTTGGGCCAATTACCAATTAACTTGTTTGATGAAGATTCAATAATACTGCAACATGTCAAAGTACTGTACTCCTCCTTCGATATAATGCGATCAATTTCCTACTCTCCTTTGCCAACTGACTCCACTACTGTTGTGGGTCTGCTATCTTATACGGAAAATGGCACTCATTTTTATTTATGTATGTATCATTTATTTCCACTAATGTACGATATACGTTACCTGAAACGAATGCACAATAACATTTCCGTCATGAGATCAGTTTATTACATTTTTTCGCGCAAATTGAATTGGCCTCCAACCTAACCTGGTCGACCTAACCTACTGACTGAGTGTAGCTGTACACAGAGAATAATGAAACCGCGTCAAGCCAACTGCAATATTGCACCTCATATTTCCATTAGCATAGACAAGCGCACGTGGCACATACAAAATGAAGCAAATATCGAGCATTGCCTGCCGCATTTATTCCGCCCTTATTGCACTGAATAAAGGCGAGCAGCTATTCGTATCAGTAGCCAAATTATGGCACCCGGCTTTTCGCAGCTCTCGGTTCGTTGCGTTGTCGCCAAGGTAGCATCGTTCTCCTCTATTGAAAAAGCGCAGCCTTGCCCTACACCAGAGGTGGCCCGAATTTCCCCGAACTAATTTTATTTACATACTGTAGGTCCCATTTGAGAAATTTTTTTTTCAAAAATTACGCCTTTCCTGGATCAGGGGAAACGCATTTGTATCCATCAAGCCGGTTCTCTCCGAGCACTGTATTTAAAGTTCGTTATGTACGTACGTATGTATGTACTGTATAGCCTATCTATCTACATGAGCAGATTTACCGCTGAGTAATTACTGTATGGGAAGCTTGATCGAAAAACTCAACCTCTTCAGGGCAATACGTACGTACCCACCTACTGTACATAGCACCACTGCAAATACATCTTTTAACGGGCAAGAAAAAAGCGGTGGCTGCTTGCTCTTGCGTTAATTCGAATTGTAAATCAAGAAGCATACTTATGTACGTACATACATATGGCGCACAGTATGGTAAAAGGTCTTGTAATAGATGCTAAACTGGAAGCTATGGTATGAAATTGGAGCTCAACATAAACCATTTCGCAAAACGAAATACGTAGCAGTGTTGAAGAGTGAGTAAAAGTGTACGCCATGCTATACACAGTACCTAATGTATAGAATAGATGATATGTAGGTACGTACATACAGTACGTACATTACAAGACCATGCTGTAAGAACAAGAGCACTTGATGAGAGGAGAGGCAATACTATACTGTACCAGTAGCATTCCATAAAGAATTGCAAATTTGGCTGACTTTTTAAGCTGTTCATGCTGGCTTTTCAAATGAAAAATATGGAAATGAAAAGTGGCAGTTTTGCAGAAGCTTGATCTTTTCCTCGAAATGCAAATGAAACTACATACATAAAATACAAAATGACAGTGACCATTTTCCCGTATAAAGTATAGACAGACACCACCAACACCAAGTAGTGCGAAGTCAGTTGGCCAACAAGGACAGATAGAAGAAGGAAAAAAACATTGAATCGCATTATATCGACAAGGCAGGGAAGTACTGTAGTACTTTTGACGATGTTGCAGTATTATTGAATCTTCCGTAGCGAACAGACAAAAGTTAATTGGTAATTGGCCCAACCTTGAAAAAAAAGATTTTCGACAAACTGTATAGACAAAGACAGTCAGAAAGATACTAGGCGAAGGATGAAGTTTGAAAGATCAAAGTGCGCCTGTGGGGGCAAAGAAAGCCCACTACTGTCTTAGCTTCTGTTTTCTGCATCGAGAAAAAATCTCTTACAGCCAAATCCTCGCCTCAGCAGGCGCTAGAATAAGAGCTTTTAGTTTTAGCTACAGCTGTGAAAGCAGGCACGCTTGCGGTCTACTGAAAAACTTGTGTGATGAATTTTCCGATTTACGTAAGTATGATGTGTGTAAGCAATACGCGGGCAGACGGCAGGGGGTCTTGTCCCAAAATTAAGCAAAGAAAATAAAGTACTGCAGGAAACAAGATTGGATAACATACCTACAGTAGTAGCTCATTACATACATTATTTTTCGCGGTCTCTTTTGACGTAATTCACTCTTGGAAAATCATCAAAAACGGGAATAAAATCCAGAAAAAAATAAATCCGGCCAAAACATAAATCCGCCTAAAAGCGCCTTGTACTGGTGGAGGCGGAGTAGTAAGGCAGCTTAAAATATGTAAAATCCTACACATTTATTGCAATATTGGAGGATGTTTGCTCAGCTAAAACTGGTGGCGGCGCACATTTTCATCTTCTAAAATCTATTACGCAATTATTGATTGCATTTTCCACACTGTTTGCTCAGGGGACAAAGGTGGCAACCAAAAGAACGTATGAAATACACGATAATATAAAAATGCAACGAAATGAAGAAGAGTGCGGTGCTTGCTTGCCAAAATAAATAAAGCAGAACACAATTATGACATCACGCCAGCCTAATCTTGTTGCTCCATGCACGGCATACGCCGCATAAAAAATTGAAGAAGAAAAAGCAAAATAACTCGGAACCAATGACTCGGAATGCATGAAATATAGGAAAACTGCTAAATAAACAAAAGTTGTCAATAAAAAATATAAATTAGAAATACGCTAAATAAAACATAAATAATAAAATAAATAAATAGCTAAATTAAAAATAAAAAATTAATAAATAGAAAATAATTTTAATTACGGCTCAAGTTGTGCTAACAGCAGATCAAAGAAAGAATTTTTTCTTAGTACAGTACTACCAAAAATATATAATTGGGCTTATAGGGTAGGAATAGAGGACGTAGTGTAAACGGAGGCAATCACTGGCTCATATTCGCCCCATATGGCGTGCTTTAGATTCCCCAGATTATAATGTGTTTCGAAAAACCAATCATAATGGGGAGAATATGAGCCAGTGATTGCCTCCTTCGTTTTACACTTACGTCCTCCATTCTTCCCCTAAGCCCAATTATATATTTTTGGTACTACGTGTGTATGTTTTGATCAAACACATGCAATTGCAATGTTCGTTTACACTAGCACCTTGCCACTAATTTGTCATTGGTATTGCATGGTAAGGAAATGCATGGTAAATCAAATCAATCTACATTCAACCGGTGAGCTGTAAAGTATACTAGTAAATTCCTCTGATTTGACTCAATTGCTGCATAAGCTGCTCGTTTACCCTGCCCCTGCGGGCCTTTTCACACAATACGTGTCGCACCATCTGGGGCGTACGTATCTGAACTCCGCAGACGTCGCAGTTCTTTTCGCTCATCTCAACGTACTCATGAAGGTGGTAGAACCATTGGCGTTCCCAGCTGTCGCTAAGCCGCAACCCAGCGCCGCAGATATCGCATTTCTCTCTCGTTCCCTTTCCCAAGTGCTTCTGCAGGTGAATGGACCATTCCAAGATGTCGCCAAAATCCAGATGACAAATTCCACAGTGCTGACTGCCAGTGTTCGTAGTTTTGGGCTTTTTGCTTGGCAAACTATGCGGACTATGACCTTTATGGTAGTGCTTCGAAGTATCAATCTTGTGCTCTTTCATATGAGCAGCCAGGCTCTCCGAAGACTCGAACGAAGCTTCGCAGACACCGCAAATTGCTGTAGGAGGAATAACGGGGCGATACTGTACAGTACTGCATGTAGACTGCGGTTCGTATTCTGTGCTAGCCGATGTGTTCTTCCCTTTTGTTCCACAATTGTGCGAATAAAGGTTTTTGATTGATCGAATGCTTGCGGTTTTTCTAACGACCACCGGCGGCAGTGCAGGATGGACCTGTTGCTGCACAGGATAGTACTTAGTCGCTGCCTCTTCTGGAGCATTTGCTCGCTCAGCACAGAATGAGCAGCTGGTGTTAGCCTGCCATTGGCAAACAGACTTAGCACATTTTTGGCACAGACCTTTTTCTTCACGATTCTTTGCATCCTACCAACTCTAATAGCAGGCGCCATACCGTATCCAGGCGCTGCTTGCTCATTCATCAGCTTAGCCTTAGCACGACTGGCATAAGTGTCCCTTTTTTCGATGCTCTGTTGGAGTCTTCCTCGTTGCGCAGGTGGCAAAACGCAGGCTCGACAATCCTTGTTGGGTTTCACGCAGCTGTGCTGTGTAAAGCCGAACAACTGCTGATTACTGTATTTCCAAGGCGGTCGCCAGTTATCAATCACAGGTAATTCTGCTTTAATGGTAGATGACTTGTTGGGTACCAATCCTACAAGATTAGACGACCTGTAGCTGCTGGGCCCTGGAAGTTGTTCTTTCTTCGGAGAGATGAAAGCGCTCCCCTTTAGTCCCATACTCTTCTGCCAAAGGGGTTCCATCACAGGCCCAGTCTGATGCACAACTTCCACTGCATTCTTCCATCCCGATTCTTCCAGTTTTTCTCCATCTGCTTCGGACTTGAATTCCATTCGAATGAGATTTGAGCTGCTATCAGGTCCAGAAAGTTCTTCCTCTTTTGGAGCGACGAAAGCGCTCCCACTTGGACCAGTTTCCTCAATGATGGCAAAGCTGCCATCATCGTCAACTGAAGCTGATAGAAGATCCTCAGCCTTTACCATAGGCGTTTCGCCGTTGCCATAGGTGTTTTCCATATCCATCTGCTGCAAACGCTTCTTAATTCCATCAGACCTGGGTGCTCTAGTCAGCTTCTTCTTCTTGTTCGTCACAAAAATGATAGTTCCAGATGGCTTTCGATCCAGTAACGGAGAACTGGACAGGAGCAACGGCAACCTTGACGTTTTCTCGCATTTCAGCACAGATGGGTTTAGACTGCCGTTTGTTGAGGTTGAAGCTGAGGCGGTATACGCATGATCGATCAGGCCATCTTCCATCGCTTCTCACAGTCATGGGACCCAGAGATGCAATGCCTGAAACAGATGGAATATGAATGATCAAGCTCAAGTTACTACAGAATGCAACGGAATGGAGGCGAAAAAAACAACAGACTTGGATCCACGCTTGTCCCATCAAAAAGATTAGCAGAGAATTTAAATTTGTTCCTGTCCCCGTCCCCGAAGCAAACAAAGAATTACCGTCAGGGAAAAACGAAGACGATGACGCAAAGTGACGCCACCGTTGCCAGACGTGATCAGACGGCAACGATAGGAGCCGTTTACAACGATAGGCAAGCAATAATAATGGGAACTCTGATTCTGTTCACTTGAAACATATAAACGCAAATTTCTGTTCATCTCTTGATGGGACCAAGGATTTGGAGTAACAGGATAGGTAAGCTCTGAAGAAGATGCCGCAAACGAAGTTGCTGTCAAATTATGCTACATTTAGCACCGCGACAGCGAACAGGGTGAAGCCCATGGGTCCGGGGTCCCCATACAAACAAATACTCGAAATCGATCATAGATTTTCAGAAAAGAAAATATTTCCAAAAATGACGTAATTTCCCAGGAGATCCAGGCCGTTTTCAGCCAAAGAGGCCAAAAAAGGGCAAATCCAGCATCTTCATGGGCCTATATTTCGACAATAACGTTTGAGGCAAAAAGTTGGCGCCATAGTGAAACCTACCCGCAAAGATTCCCTCTTTCCCCCCATACCACTGGCAGACCTCTAGTTAAGGCCTAACACGATTATTGAACCATATCTTTTCTTTATCAAAAAATTCACCAACCTTAAGTTTATTTTTCCTTTGATATCAGACCACCATTGGATGCGTCTCATAAGGACTGATTCCGAATATGCCACTAGTATCTGCAAAATTTGCATTATTTATCGAGTTATGGGCCTCCAAAGTGACCCTACTTCCAAAAAACGCGATTTTTATCAATTCTAAATTCATAAGGGGTTAAATTTTTAAAAACAGCTTTTCTGACCTAATTTTATGTGTAAAATTCAATTTGAACTTAAATTTTCCAATTTCCCACATTTTAAGGCCTCATTTTTGCCATTTTATACTTTTTTCAGACTCAAATAGTGAAAATAAGGCCTTAAGTCCTGGGAAAATGGAAAATATGAGTTCAAATTCGGATTCTACATAAAAATTAGGTCAGAAAGTTGTTAAAAAATTTAACCCCTTATGAATTTAGAATCAAATAGAAAATAGCAATTTTTGGAAAGTAAGGTAGTTTTGTAGAAGGCCCACTGACTCAATAAATAATGTAAACTTTGCAGGTACCAGTGCCATATTCAGAAATCGGTATGAGAGCATGAGTGGTAAGTATACAAAGGAAAAATAAACAAGAGTTGGTGAATTTTTTGATAAAAAAAAAAGATATCGTAATCAATCATGCCTTGCCTTTAACTAAGAGGTCTCCCCCATAGTTGGGTGAAAGAGAAGGGGTTCACTATGGCGCCTCCTCCTCAAGCATTGTCAAAATATATGGCCCAAGTAAAAGAAAATGTCTAAATTTGCCCTTTTTGGCCTCCTTTTTTAGCTGAAAAACAGCTTTGATCTCTGGAAAAATGACGTCATTTTTCGGAAAAAGTTTTTTGTCCCGAAAATCTTTGATCAAATGAGTATTTGTTTGTATGGGACCCCGGACATATGGCTTCACCCTGTTTCGCCACTGTCGCCGTGCTAAATGTAACATAATTTGACACAGCATTTTTGCAGCATTTTCTTAGGAGCTACCCATCCTGTTACTCCAAAAATCCTTGATGGGACAAACATCGATTCCAAATTTTCACCGGAATTCCTATTTACGGTGATTTGTAATTCTCGCAGGACTGAGCTGGATGGCGCTGAGTCACACCACACATATTTCTACTAAGAGAATGGCGGACATAGCAAGCGAAAATTTTCAGGACGATAATACCTTATTTCTCATACCGTGCGCCCGAGCTATGCAAAAATAAAGGTCCTTCAGGGGCTATGCATTGGGTGGGACATAATCAAGACTATCTTGGTGACGATATAAAACCACCATAAAAGTGCTCCTAAGGAGCACAGAGAAAGCAGAGGCTCACTAGTCTGCAGATGCTTATGGGGTTGACGGCTCAGAAACCAGAAGGTTCCAACCGCCCCATTGCTGCCAAAAACTCGCTACCCGTCCGAGTTGACAGCCTCTCGTGCAATATTGCTGTGGACCGACTGGTGTGGGCGACTTTCGCACCTCCCAATCATGGTGAAGCGAATTGTTCAATGACCGTTGTTTTTTTTTTTAAAAAAAATTTTTTTTTTTTTTTTTGTTTTTTTTTTCCCCCCCCCCCCCCCCCTTTTTTTTTTTTTTGCTCACATGTGCATTCGCTCTCATGTAGTACCCATTCAATAATGAGTTCCGTCATGATCAGCCGTTTCAACTCATGAGGTCCTTGGTTCGATTCCCTGGCACATCTGGTAAATTTTGCTTCTTGATTCAAAATATCGGCTTTGAAATCATAAAATTTCAGCTGAAATTTTTATGTTGTTGTTGTTATTGTTCAGGATGGACAGGAAAAGCTATAAGCCATGAACTCTTAACTGGTACTGTATGTAGTATCTGTGCACTTTTGAGGCATAATATTCTTTGGCACTGTCAACCTATTCTCAAGTTTCTTTGTTGCACCATATTTTGTACCAGTATGCACATGATTGCATAATTACCTTTTATCAAAGCCGGTCGAAAATAATATGGATTGTAATTCAGTGTTGTGCATGTGATCAGGCATACAGAAGCAGGCGAGAGGCAACAAAGGTCATTGAACAATTTTGTTCACCATGATTGGGAAGGTGCGAAAGTATGCCCACACCAGTCGGTCCGCAGCAGATTGCACGAGAGGCTGTCAACTCGGACGGGTAGCGAGTTTTTGGCAGCAATGGGCGGTTGGAACCTTCTGGTTTCTGAGCCGTCAACCCCATAAGCATCTGCAGACTAGTGAGCCTCTCGCTCACTTTCTTTGTGCTCCTTAGGAGCACTTCTCCACTGGTTTCTGCCATGTCTACTTGAAATGTCAGAGAATAGCATATTGGATACAAGCATGTCAAAATTTGCTCCCAATCAATAGATCTTGCTTTAACACATGCATACAAATCTAAAGAAAACTGAGCAGCTTCTGAGTTGATGTGATGCACTAGTGGAACCTCGAGATTCATTAGGGGAATTATATGTACATATGAGATATTTTTTATGTTTTGAGAGGAATTGAGCCAATGTGAATGTGAATAACACATGCATTCAAATTTTTACAGCCCGATTTCGAGTTGACGAGATGCGCTAGTCGGACTTCAAGATACACTATACCTTTGGCAAGATGAATTGAATGGTATAGCACAAGGCTACATTTAGCCATTTGTACCTATGTGTAACTATATTAGAACTATGTGAATAAAGCATATTGGAAACAAGCATGTGTAGAAATCGTCCCCAATCGATCAATCTTGCTAAGACAAATAGAATGATAGCCTATGTCGCATGTCTACAAATGATCAAATTTTGAAAACAATAACACCTTTTTGCGATGTAGCCTATATGAATGTATTTTTACTATGTGAATCAGACATAAGCATGTTACAGTGGCCAGCAATCGATTGATCTTTAGAGGACAGAATGGTATGCTATATGCCTACATTTAGCCAATTTTTGTTTTATTTTGTGCCTATGTGAATATGTAAGAACTATGTGAATCAGGCATATTAGATACAAGCATGTAGAAATTGTTCCCAATCGAAAGATCTTGCTTAGACGAATTGAATGGTATGTCACATGCCTACAAATCATCAAACTTTGAAAAAATAACACCTATATGCGACTTTCATCAATGTGAATGCATTTCTTACTATGTGAATCAGGCATGAGCATTTCGAAGCGGTCAGCGATCGATAGATCTTTTGAAGACGAATCGAATGTTATGCTATTTGTGGCCTCTCCCATGCGGCAGGTACTCATTTCAGCTGTCTGTCAGTTGCCTTAAGTATTTTTAGAACAAAGCATAAAAACGACCAACTTTGACAGCTCATAACTCGAGAATGAAAGCTAATTTTAAAAATCTAAAAAAGTCTCATCGAGAGTAGTGTGAGGGCTTTCTTTTGGTATACCTACCACTCAGATCTGAGAAAAATCCACGGAGGAGTATGAATTTGAAACTTGCAACTATTTTTTACCATAAAATCGCAATTTTAAGGGTGTCAGAGGCCTTAAACGCAAAAAGTGCTCGGACCACTTTCCCAAGATCTTTACATTTCCCGAGCTCGATCCCACGACTCGTTGAAAAGTTACGGTGGGAACAGTTTTTCAGTACATAAAAAGTGGACCATTCAAAAATAGGTTTTTTCTCATAGCACCCTAACCAGTAGGCCGATAGAGCTGAAATTTTGTCAGTACATGTGTACCCATAGGGGGCATCTTCAGTCAAAATTTCAGCTCAATCCGCCTCTTGGCTCGGGAGTTATGAGCAAATGTGTGTTTTTATTTCCGTCACTCCTATTTACACATGACTAAGTAAGGTGGGACGCGGCGGAGCCTCGTTCGTGAGCCTCTCGAGGTTCCGCTATCGCGTCTACCTTGATATTACCGGTTAGCCCGGGCAATGCAAAAAGTTAGAGGGCCTATATGGGGCATGCATGGGGGCTATGCATTGGGGCTATGCATGGGACATCTTTTACGTTGTTGAGACAGGTACGCAGAGACATATTTTTTAGGTCAAAATAATTTAGGTCAAAACAGGATTATTCAATGCAGTACACTATACCCCCAAGCAGGCTATAAGCATCATTAGCTTGGTGTGGGAGTGGCTATGGGTAGATGATTACAAGCTTGTATAGACTATACGTACGTAGGTAGCTTCATTCAGGTACCCTTCAGTACATAAAGGGGCTATGCATAGGGATGGCGACCATGCATGGAAGATATGGATTTGGATTGTCTATTATTTATGTTTTCCCTACCATTTTGGGGCTATGCATTGGAGGGGGATATGCACCGGTAAATACGGTACTAAAAGAACATTTCCATTCATAAAGGACAGCACACGCATCGCAACAAAAACAAAGTATTAGGTTACATAAAACTTCTATTTTTTTAAATCCTGTTTCGGTTCAATCCGAGTGTACCTGAAGTACGCGGTTTCTATCGCTTTTTTCTTATCTCTAAGCGTTGATAATCGCGAAAACATCGACGCACCTTCGTGTAACACTCGATTGATGGAAGCAAGGTCAGCTAATCCTTCGTCCCGCGTTTTGCCAGATGATCCAGCAGTCCCCAATATTTCTGGTCTCTTTCCCACTGTAGCATCCCTCTTTGCATTGGCCTGTTGAATTAACGAAACCGACCGTGATATTTTCGCAGCTGCTTTCCGAATCGCTTTTTCCTCTACTGATCTTAACTGCGCTTGCCGAATCTCTTCCCCTGTTACTTGCCTCGGTGTCTTTTCTAGCTTTATCACCCGCTTTTGCCGAAGCTCTTCTGGCCGTGGCTTGGGCCAGCGCCTACGCCTACTTTTGTCTTCCACATGCTCTTGGAGGTGCTTGAACCAGGCTGAGCGTTCGCTAAAATCTAATTCACAAAGGCGACAGTGTTGGGTATTAAAAACAGCCAGCTGGTGGGGATGCTCTTGGAGGTGCTTGAACCAGGCTGAGCGATCGCTAAATTCCAATTCACAAATGCGACAGCGTTCGGTATTAAAAGCAGGCAGCTGGGGGACTTTTCTGAGCGAAATTTTTCTCACAATACCGCCACCTTTGTTGGTGAGCACTCTTCTCTCTTTCTCGCGGTTTCTTGTATACAACCGTTGGTGCCACATCGCCTTTCCCATAATCTACGTCAATCCTGTGCGCTTTCATGTGTTCACCCAGGCTTTGTTCAGAGTCGAAAGAAGCGTCACAGATGCCACAAACATGAGCGTTCTTGCTGCAGTTGCAGTAGAGCCTTCATGTGTTTGCTTATGTCATCGCACAATGTACTGCAGTTGAGGCACATTTGCTGCCTCCGCCTGTAAGCTGTAAGATAGGCCTTAGTCTGGTATTGAACATCCTTTTGCTTTCGCCTGCCTTTACACCTGCTCTGTTGAGCCGGCGGAACAGTTGGGAAATTGGGTTTAGTGGGCTTCGTACTGCTCTGCTGTAGGGGGTCCATCACAGGCCCAGTCAGATGCAAAACTTCACCTGCATTCTTCCATCCCGATTCTTCCAGTTTTTCCCCAGCTCCATCGGACTTGAATTCCATTCGAACGAGACTTGAGCTGCCACCAGCTTCAAGAAGTTCTTCCTTCTTTGGAGCAATGAAAGCGTTCTTATTTGGGATAGCTTTCCCACTGATGGCAACGCTGCCATCATCATCATCAATTGAAGCTGGCAGGAGATCCTCAGCTTTTACAACAGTTGTTTCGTTGCCATAGGCGTTTTCCATTAGATCTTCAAGCTGAAAATGCTTGCCATCAACACTGGGTGCTATGGTAAGTTGTTCATCTGTTGCAAAAGTGACAGTTGCAGATGGCTTTTTATCCAGTGACAGAGAGCTGCAGTGGAACTCTATGGTTTCATCGCATTTCAGCACCAAAGATGTGTCCAGAGTGCCATTTGCTGAGCTGGAAGCTGATAATAAATGCTCACCACCAGAAACAGAATAGAAAGTGGCATGACCAGGCTTGCTTCCATCGCCTCCAAACAACCGTGGGACCAGGTTTACGTGACTTCTTGAAGTCGATGGGTCCATGTGTCCGTGTTCCATGGAATATGAATGATCAATTTCCAACTGTTGCTTTATCAGGGCACGTATTGACGTCATGTTGATGGCCTACAAACACGTAAAGAAGGATTGACGTAAATTATGGGAAAGGCGATGTGGCACCAACGGTTGTATACAAGAAAACCAGAAAGAGAGAAGAGTGCTCACCAACAAAGGTGGCGACTATAATAAGAAAAATTTCGCTCAGAAAAGTCCCCCAGCTGCCTGCTTTTAATACCGAACGCTGTCGCATTTGTGAATTGGAATTTAGCGATCGCTCAGCCTGGTTCAGACACCTCCAAGAGCGTGCCCACCAGCTGGCTGTTTTTAATACCCAACCCCCTCGCCTTTGTGAATTAGATTTTACAGCGAACGCTCAGCCTGGTTCAAGCACCTTTCCAAGAGCATGTGGAAGACAAAAGTAGGCGTAGGCGCTGGCCCAAGCCACCGCCCAGAAGAGCTTCGGCAAAAGCGGGTGATAAACTTAGAAAAGACACCGAGGCAAGTAACAGGGGAAGAGATTCGGCAAGCGCAGTTAAGATCAGTAGAGGAAAAAGCGATTCGGAAAGCAGCTGCGGAAAATATCACGGTCGGTTTCGTTAATTCAACAGGCCAATGCAAAGAGGGATGCTACAGTGGGAAAGAGACCAGAAATATTGGGGACTGCTGGATCATCTGGCAAAACGCGGGACGAAGGATTAGCTGACCTTGCTTCCATCAATCAAGTGTCGCACGAAGGTGCGTCGATGTTTTCGCGATTATCAACGCTTAGAGATAAGAAAAAAGCGATAGAAACCGCGTACTTCAGGTTCACTCGGATTGAACTCGAAACAGGATCTAAAAAAATGAGAAGTTTTATGTAACCTAATACTTTGTTTTTGTTGCGATGCGTGTGCTGTGTGTCCTTTATGAATGGAAATGTTCTTTTCATACCGTATTTACCGTTACATATCCCCCTCCAATGCATAGCCCCAAAATGGTAGGGAAAACATAAATAATAAACAATCCGAATGAGTATCTTTCATGCATGGTCACCATCCCTATTCATAGCCCCTTTATGTACTGAAGGGTACCTGAATGAAGCTACCTACGTACGTATAGTCTATACAAGCTTTTCTTAATCATCTACCCATAGCCACTCCCACACCAAGCTAATGATGCTGGTGGCGTGCTTTGGGGGTATAGTGTACTGCATTTGAATAATCCTGTTTTCAACCTAAATTATTTTTGACCTAAAAAATATGTCTCTGCGTACCTGTCTCAACAACGTAAAAGATGTGCCATGCCTAGCCCCAATGCATAGCCCCCATGCATGCCCCATATCGGCCCTCTAACTTTTTGCATTGCCCGGGCTAACCGGTAATATCAAGGTAGACGCGATAGCGAAACCTCGAGAGGCTCACGAACGAGGCTCCGCCGCCTCCCACCTTACTTAGTCATGTGTAAATAGGAGTGACGGAAATAAAAACACACATTTGCTCATAACTACAAGCCAAGAGGCGGATTGAGCTGAAATTTTGACTGAAAATGCCCCCTACGGCGTACACATGTACTGACAAAATTTCAGCTCGATCGGCCTACTGGTTAGGGCGCTACGAGCGAAAAACCTATTCGAATGATGTCCACTT
>JASAMW010004097.1:0-20566 GCA_030247985.1 Epsilonema sp. ZAB3_2 | reverse complement strand
TTTTCGGCTGGTGCAGGTCTTTTGGGAAGCTTCTTCTACGTGTGTGCATTTCAAGCTCATTCTTATGTTCACTCTTTCTGTCAAATCCAGGTATGTAGATGTACTGTACCATATATTGGCAACGGAATGTTGTGTACATACAACAATAAGGACTGTCCTTTATGCCCATTTGAACTGATATTGCAGAGGTCCAAATGAGATGCTTTTGTTTCAAGCTTCTATATTCGATGTTGTTTCATGGCTTTCTGAGAAATAATAAACTTATGCTTTTCACACAGATTAGCACCTGCTGTGCTACCGCAGATAACCCTGAGCCAGTGACTGCTGGTAAATATTTGGTGCAGTTGTCAAAACAATCTTTTAAGTATGGTATATGATGGTATATCTTTGCCCTTTTGAAGGTACATTACATATAAACATTGTGTAGATGAACGAGATGGCTCCAAATACGAGTGAACAGAAGAGTGCAGGGAATAAAGCTGTGGGCTGTGGTGCCATCTGTAAGCCACTGGATTCAGTGGAAGAGCTATTTCAATGGACTTCCGCTTTTGTTGACAAGAGATTGATTGGGAAGCCACTGCTGGAGTCCACAGTTCGACCTTCCAGTGACCTTACGCCAAGAACCTTGGTCTGCCATGATATGATGGGAGGCTACTTGGATGACAAGTAAATGCAGTGATGCAGTTGCGCGGATGTACAGAGATGTAGTTCATTGGTTGTTCGTGCCATACGCCATTGAATAGGCAATATAAATAAGGCTTGCATAAACTTTGCAGGTTCTCAGATGGCGTTATTTTTTGTGATCCAGCGAAATTGGAACCGGAGTTTTATTTGGCTCACTGGTGGTACATGGACGTGTTTGTGTACTTCAGTCATCACTTCATCACGATTCCTCCAGTGGGCTGGATTGATGCGGCGCACAAACACGGGTGCAAAGTTCTGGGTAATATTCCAATTTGACGATAGATCGCGCACTCTTATCGCATCGCATTTTATTTCGCATTACGCGCGACACCACACCGCGTCCAAAATTATTGCAGGCACTCTAATCACAGAGGGCGATGGTGGAGCGTCAATCTGTGGCCAATTGCTCGAAAGCGCGGAGAAAGTTGACGCCACTGTGAATCAGCTACTGAACATCGCTCAGGCATACAATTTCGATGGATGGCTCATCAACATGGAAAATCAAATCCAGGTGCGAGAAAAAGCTGGGCGTATTTCTGAACTGAATGCCTCGCTTCCTTTTCTCGAAACAGGTTGACCAGCTTCCCAACTTGTGTTACTTTCTTCGATCTTCTCACTACCAAACTCAAGTGTTCGTTGGGTGAACATAGAGGCCTGGTTGTATGGGTTGGTGGGTTGGTTGGTGTGTTTTGGGTGTGGTTGTTGGTGTTTGGGATTGGTTTTTAGAGTTTATGTAGGGGTTTTTGGTCTGAAGTGAGGGATGATTTGAGGTGTGAATAAGTTGGGTGGTTTGTGGAGGTGAGGATTGGTGTGAAGGTGTTGGTGGTGTTTGTAGTATTCGTGGTGTGTGTAGGAGATTGGGGCATCCGGGGTTTGCTCGGGCTATAGAGGGAATGGGGTAGTTGGGTTGTGGGGAGGCTAGACTGCGTGGGGGGGGTGAATTCTTGTTGGTTAAGGGGAGAGGGGTGCCGCCCCCGGTCAGGTGTGGTGTGGGTGGGGAGGGGGTGGTATGGTGTATGTGTGGTGCATGTATGGAGGTGGAGAGTGGAGTAGGAATTGTGTGGGTGTGGATGTGGGTGGGTGAATGTGTGGTGATGTAGTGTGTTGGGGGGGGGGGGAGTGAGGGCGGATGAAGTATGGGTTGTAGCCGTAGGGGATGGGGGGGGGGGAGGAGGGGGGGGGGAGGCCCTCCCCTCCGAGGCAGTGAGGGGGGATGGAGGGGGGGGGGGGGGGGGGAGCTGGAGAATATGAGTATTTGTGCGGGGGAGGGTGGAAATGGGGGGAGAGTGGATGTGAGGGGAGTGGAGAGTAGTAGGTGGGGATGGGCCTGCGGGTAGGGGGGGATGGAAGTAGGAGTGGGGAGTGGTAGTGAATGGGATGCTGAATGGGGTTTAGGAGATGGAGTGCATGGAGTGGAACTGCAGGTGTTGTGAAGCGGTACGTGAAGTTGATTAGTTGGGTATTGGTAAGGATGGAAGGTTATCTTGTTGGAAAGGGGAGGTTGAGAATAGGGTGTGTGGCTGATTATTTGGAAGAGGCTGGTGTGTGGTGAGTGTGTATGTTGGAAGTGTTGTTTCAGGTGGGTATGTTCGCTGCTGTATTTGTGTGATTGGGGGGTGGGATTGATGATGATGTGTTGAAGTGAAATGGGTTGGGTTTGAGTGTGGTGGTGAAGTGATGAGAGACTTGTGTGCCGTGAAGGGAGTGTTGGTGTTGGATGAGATTTGTACGAGTGTTGTTTTGTTTGCTGTGTGGTTTTGTGGGTTAGGGAGGTTTGTGGGAGTGTTTCTCTTTGTTTTTTTTGTGGGGTTTCTTGGTTGGTACCAGGCGATCGGATAGAGAATAATATTCAAGAAAGGAAAGAAAGAAGAAGAAGCTTGAAACAAAAGCATCTCATTTGGACCTCTGCAATATCCGTTCAAATGGGCATAAAGGACAAGTCCTTATTGTTGTATGTACACAACATTCCGTTGCCAATATATGGTACAGTACATCTACATACCTGGATTTGACAGAAAGAGTGAACATAAGAATGAGCTTGAAATGCACACACGTAGAAGAAGCTTCCCAAAAGACCTGCACCAGCCGAAAAAAACAAGAACATAAACAACTCTCTCAGTAAAATAGTTCATATACCCCTAAGTACGATATCGTTCGTTACGAATAGGCGATCGCGAATTACACGTACGCGTTCTGTAGAAATACTGTACTGTACCTATGTATCTCAAGGTAGGAAGGTAAGCAGGAACAAAGAACAGCAGGAATTCACACGTCAATGTACGGCGTCGAAGTAGCCGAGCCTCACATCACAACCAAGCCACTCAGTAATACTCATATACGTCTCAAAAGAAAGAGGGTAAAATGTACCAACATACCCACTACACATTTGTATGTACTGTACGTGTAGTATACAGAACTAACTGCAGTCTGCAGCCAGACAGACAACAAACGCAGTAGGTACAAAACAACACCTTTCGTTATCGTTGGCAACTAAAATAAACCACTACGCACGTACAGTCGACAATACACATCTATAGACAGTTGTGTATGGCAGAGATAGATACCAGCAGTATATTCGTACAGTAGTTAGTACTAGAAACCATAGGTAGCTGGATAAGCCAGTGGTGTGGTGGGATCAAAACGACAGGTCATGTGTGTGACACAGACAGGAATGCCATTGACTAGCACATATAGCACAACACAGTCAAAACACCACAACAACAGAGTATATGGCATTGTACGCGGCCTCCTCTCCCCTCACTTTATCAGGACTGACTCGTCTATCTATGTATTTATTTACGCTCCCTTGTGCACAATAAATAAATAAAGCTTGACATAGCTTATGCTTTTGATTCTTAGATCTCTACTCGCATGCACTTTTAATTCGCCATTCGCCTCAACAAAGCATAAGAGAAAAGAGCGAAACACTACATCAACGCAGTATACTGTATATACATATGTACCATATCACGCCGACGCTTGGTGCCGTAAAACTCTTTTCTCTTATCCTTTCTTGCTACACTTTATAGTCCTTCGAATGAGAGTTGTCTTTGGGCCTAAATCCTGCGAAAAATATAAACTCATCCATCGATTCTTGCCCACGATTTTTCGAAGTATTCCTCTTCGACAGACGTATATGAAAATTCCGCCGCACGGGCAGAGGCCCAAAGATAACTCTCGCTATTGTTCGGACTATAACATGTGCAATTCAGCCCTCTCTTCCATGTCATACTGAATCGGTTGCCCTTTTCCTAATCCGATGCCAGCTGCTGCAGTGATTCCTCCTCTGGCAGGGCTCGACGTCGGAAACTCGGATTCCCTACCAGATAGGTGACGCTGAGCGCGTACAGAACGATGAACACGCCCATGAAATTCACCAACATCTTCTCGCCGCACATTCCGCGATGGCATCTGCAACATAACCGCCGCCGTACAATACTAAAAGATAGCCTACGTACTGTACTGTACGTACAAGTACATATGAGCCTTATGCCGTGCTCAGGCAAGCGACGTACTAAGCCCAGCGTACAACCCAACGGCGTAGGCATCCAAAAATGAATTGTCTTTTTCTGGCGTAATACGTGGGAAAGGGGTGCTCGACTTACGTACACAACCCGTTTCGTACCCCGGTTTTCGTACCCTGCTCATTTGGTACACTTTGCAGTTCGTACCGGACCCACCTGGTACACTCCTCGATTCGTACCCCAATTTTACGTACACAATTTGTTAGCAGTGCGATTCGTACACTTGCATCTGGTACACAAATTGTTTCGTACAATCAATGGTAGGTACACTTCCCAGTACGTATACACATTATTCTTTGGTCCTTGAAGGGTTTTTGGCTTAGGCTGAGGCTTAGGGTTAGGCTTTGGCTTAGGCTGAGGATTAGGCTTCACCTTAGGCCGAGGCTTAGGCATAGGCTTAGGGTTAGGCTGAGGCTTAGGCAATCTTGGAGCAAATTTGGGGAAAATTTTCTTTCTCGACCTATCCAATCCACTAGGCTTTTCGTTATGAGCAGAACGACAGTTTAGTAGTTTCACTTGCGTAGCTATTTTTGATTTCGACAAGCATGTATGATTGGAATGACCTGTAGGTACAGTAGCTGTGCAAATTTGTGTGTGTACGTATCTCAAAGTGTACGAACAAAAAAGTGTACGAATCGGGGATGTCAAATGTACGAAATGAAAGTGTACCGATCAACAAGTGTACGACAAAAGCAGTGTACGTAATGGCATGGGTACGAAAGTGTAAGTGTACAAAACGTGCGGGTACGAATCGGCAGTATACGAAACGGTGAGTGTACGTAATGCGAGCAGATCGTGGGAAATACGGCGTAATACGTAATCCTATCTAAACACGGCAATTCGTTCCTGGCTCATCCAAGTTCACTAGCATACATAACGTCAAACGTGTGCTGTGCACATACAGCAGGTATACCTACGAACTATTACAATTAGTAAACGCGGCATGGACATGGGAGAAGGCTTACGGATCTTCGCTGTCTGGATCGTAGTGTGAGTGCGCGCGTTGGGCTGTTCCCATCAGAGCTGCCACCACTGCCATGATAAATATGAACTGGCCAGAAAAGCGATGGATCGGCATGTACCAAGAACGAAGCGGCATGGACAAACCCGGGAAGAAGAATGCCACAAAACCGCACAGATACTGCAAAAGAAGAAACAGTACAGTTTAGCGCTATTGATCAGTTGCGCTAAGACTTTTGGTGGTCGCGAGGTGGCCCCGCGGTATTTAGTACAAATTTAGCTGGGTGCCAACTGGGACGTCGACATCGTTCAGCCATCTGGGAGCGCGAAAAGGAGCGAGCTAACAGCGGACAACAAATGACGTCGATAACCACGACGGTAGCAGCTCAGCACCGATTTAAACTTTCACGAAATACCGCGGGGCAACCTCGCGGCCACCCAAAAGTGTTGGAACAATTGGTCGAAAAGAGATGATAAGTAGGAAAGGAAGCTCACTTGAACGCAGAACATGAGAACGGTGGCCATTCCGATCCAGCTGTGTACGGACTGCATGTGAGGCGCCGGTCCGTGCTCCGAGTTGTTGAAGGAGGAGAAGACGGCGTTGAGCGCCACCACGAAGAACACGAAGATCATCGAATGCAACACCAGGTGCAGCGTCTTCGTGAACTTCTTCTTCTCGTGACGAAACACCCGGTATACCAGAATCGCTGTACACATACATACACACACACATACATTAGGTGCATGCTGTGATACGCACTACACAGAGTGCGCTAGCCAACAAGGTACATGTCGACCATCTCTCCGAAGAGCTCAAGGATTATTCACCATATGCAATAAGAGCCAGTGCTTGGTCGCGAGGTGACCCCTCTGAATTAACCTGGATTTTCAGTGCAACGTTTGATCGGTAGTCGACGCGAAGGTCGGCGCGGAAAGAAACAAACGAGCAAGTAAGACGATGACGCCGACCTTCGCGTCGACTACCGATCAAAAGTTGCACTGAAAATCCAGGTTAATTCAGAGGGGTCACCTCGCGACCAAGCACTGCTCTTATTGCATATGGTGAATACAGCCACTGTTTCAGTCACCAAACAGGGGAAAGGATGACGAGGGTGGTGGGAGCTAGAATGACCTACTGTACGTAGTATTCGCGCTGTTGTAGTGTGCTCACCTTCCCCCTGTAGAAAGACCAAGCCAATGGCCATGAAAAGCGGGTGATAGTGGAACTGTTGTTCGGGTCTGTCGGTCCATCCGAAGCCGCCGTCGTAGCTGCCCATCCAGACAGCCATCAGAATCACCACCAGAGCCCCGAAGAACTGAGACGCCCCGAACACCACCGAGAAGTAGCGCAAACTCTGCTCCTCCTCCATCACATCGTACTTGTCCATCACTATCGACATCTCAGCTCATTCCTCTCCGGCCTCGCCTCCGATCTCACTCTCAATCCACTATCAGCTTGTTGATCACCAACGGAGAAAGGGCAGCTGTCGTCGTCTCTCGCACACAAGGCAAAACAGCAAAGAAGGGTAGAATTCGTGAAGGGAGGAAAAGAGGCTGCACCTCTGTTCAATTGTAGGCAGCTGAAAAACAGACGCAGACCATGTCAAGCACAGCAGACGAGACCTTGAGCACAGGATTCATCATGAAGCGTTCAACGACATTTGGACAAGGAAATAAGAAGCTACTGTAGCAAAGACTCTGTGGCTCGGGCTGCTAATAAAGCGGCGGCAGTGGGCACGGACCTGGTACGCGGTGCTACCATCAGTACGTTAGTAACACACGTAGTAGGTATAACGTACTAAGTGGGCTACATACGTAATACAGTAGCATACGCAGAAGAGACAGTACGGTAGGTATCGCATATAATGTACGCGAGTACGCGAAGCTGAAGATGAAGCAGAGACAAGTACATGATCCACTTCGCGTTATGCAGAGGCGGATTCAGCATGAGCATACGAGCAAAATGAAAAGCCAGGGAAAAGGACGCGCCTATAATATAATAGCAGCAAGAAGATCCAATTTATTCTCGCCGCCCGAGATTATATGCCATCTCTGGTGCCTTTACTTCAAGCTCAGCACGCAAGCCTAACACAGAGACAGATACGAACGCGAACATGGAGATGGAAGTGTGTGCAGCTATTTTACGAAAGAAATAAGATTGATGGGCACTTTGAAAACAAGGCATGCCGGCAAAAAAGCTAATCTAAATCGTACAGAAAAAAGCGCACACCACAAAGATAGTAAGCATAAAATAACGCTATAGAAAGGCGCCATCAAATACATGTGTGGTGCCGTACAGAAAACGCGACACATTTATATTGAACTGGAGAATACTATTAGCCAGCCCATAAAACGGATTACTGTACATACAAAGCAGTAGGTATATGTAGCACCTAGTAAACGGGCAACAACAATGGAAAAGTTCAAGTTGCTTTCACAGCAGGTTTTGTTTGTAAAATACAGGGGCGTAGTCCTATTTGCAAATGGCAATAGCCGCTAGCTAACCTCCCAGCGGCGTGGCAAGCGCACGGGAGTCAGTTAGTAGTTGCGTGAGGGGGCGGAGTTCTTGTTCCACACCACGACCATGAATGATACTGAAAGCCAGAAGCTCACGTTAGCAGTCCATGCTGAGGCTTGTGATGTGAAAAGATAAGAGCGCTTGCCTTCGCTTTCCCCCTTCCTCGTAATGGAACGATCGATACGAGACCGGTCTCTCATTGATGGGCACTCCAAACATGTGCACTTGTGCGTATATTTACTTGCAAGTTGCAACTTTGTATATATGCTAACGGCTGCATTTATTTTTATCAAGGCATAAATGCAGCCGTTAGCAAACATAAAAAGTTGCATGCAACTTGCCAACTTGCAAGTAAATATACGCACAAGTGCACATGTTTGGAGTGCCCTTCATACTCCGCACGTCGTCGTCGTCTTCGACCGCTGACAAACCAATGTCGCAGTTTTTATCATAACGCCGTTGTGTTCGCACGAGAGTATTACTTCAAACAAAAACTTGGACAAAATTTGCACACTACCGGTAATTCGTCAATCATCGGTGGTACCCTGCAGGATTGCAGCATGAAACAAGAACAGTTATCTCCTTGACTAAAGCAACAAAATAAGTAGTAGACAAAGCACATGTAGGTTCAATTTTCAATCAATGAACAAAACAGCTCAAAGCTCCCTCTGTGCCCAGACAGATAACCCATTACAAGAACAATCGTATTCAGTCATCTCTTTCACATTCTTTCCTCAACGCTTCTCGTTTGACAGATTCCAATTCTTCCAATTCTCGCAGCTGATCCATTCGTCGAATCCTGTGTGCAACTTCTGGGTGCATCATATTGAAGGTTTTGCCTCCGGAAAAAGGAATAGGCCAGCCCTGGCCGTACCTATATTTCTGCACGTTCATAAACTGTCCCCTGGCACAGTATTCCTCGTATTCTTCTGCGCTCAGCTTGTAACGCATCCAAATACTGTCGCGAACCATAGGCCAGCCCAGCATCGCAAAAAGCACCAGTGCCGCCACGCCGTAGTAAAACAGACGAGGATAGCGATAGAGAAATCGCGTGAAAAATCTGGGCAGATTGCGTCGCTGCCATTTTTTGGCGTAACGATTTTTCCTGAAGAAATGAGTTGTACTACTTGTGGAAGTCGATGAGCTGGAGCTGAGTTTGGCTACAGAAATGTCACACGGATGTCGCGATATTGCAACAAAGTTTGAAGGTGGTTTGAGAACACAACCGCCGTTTGAATTTGCATAGAGGGACACGAATGAACGAGCTAAGTTCACGTTGTTACAACACTTCAAGGCAGCTGAAGAAACCAAGAAGAGCATCTTCCTTCACATGAAGAAAGAACAAGAAATACAGAACAAATATAAATTTCTGTTTTAGCCAGATGTGGTCACCCAATAATGTGATGCGATGCCGATGATGGCCGGAAGGTATGTACAGCCGTATGGTACCTACAACTATAAGTGTGCAAACGCAATGCAATTGCGCCTATTGACCTATTTCATGGCAATGTAGTACGGTAAAATTTTGTAAACAGAACTTTCCAACTTATAATTTTCTTTCAATTTTCTATGGCATCTCTGATAGGACCTGTAATTTTTTTATTTATTGTTTTGAACAGAGTGGACAAGCTTGGATCTCTAATCCAGAACGGCATCAAAACATATTTTCCAGGTGATTACCGTATGTTGAACCTGGAGAAAATATTTTTTCCGGACCAGAGCGGAGGGTCATACTAAAAGGCGGACGCGGACGCTGTACTATAGTCTGGCCAATAGCAGTTGGCACCTGGACTCAAGGCGAGTTGCGTAGTTTGCATGTACTTCTGCTAAAGAGGAGTACACGAAACGTGGACATAAATCCGCATTTGTAAGTCTATTTTACGCAATGCGCCTTGAGTTCAGGTGCCAACTGCTATTGGCCAGACTATAAAAGGCGGACGCTGTACTAAAAGGCGGACGCGGACGCCGTACTAAAAGGCGGACAACAATTTCATAAGGTATGCTCGTGTCTGCCCTGCGGACGCTGTACTAAAAGGCGGACGAACAAAAGGCGGACGCCATACTAAAAGGCGGACGCGGACGCTGTACTAAAAGGCGGCTGCATAAAAGGCGGACGCCTTCCGCCGTTTAGTAAAGATACATACTGTAATGTTTCGTGTATTGCCCCCCTCGAATATAGCCCCCCTCGTATATAGCCCCCCCTAATCGGTGCCTATCGTCATTTGTACTCGTATATAGCCCCATATCAAAGACCGCGAAAAACGACAGAAACGAAGGTTTTTACAGCTAGAAACAGCGTCTTTCGACGTGTTTCTAGCCATAGGAGTTGATGGCGCATCATTTGGGGCAGTTTGGGATACATTTTGGTTTTCACCCCTCTTGACCACTTCAGCAGAAATGGTCAGTCCTTGTCAAAAATGATAATTTTTGCACAAGAGCAGTCTGTTTTAGACCACTTTAGCTCGTGTAAAGGCAAAATAAGCCATAAAAACGAGTTCAGGGGGTCAAATAACCTTACTTTGGTCACTAATGCAAAATGCCCTCTTATATAGCCCCCACGGCAAGTTCCTCTATACATTCAAAACTGTCTTTCGTTTGGGGTACGCTTCGCAAAATGCGCATTTTATGTTGTTTATCCAGCACTTTGTGATACGCCGGGGCACTGACACTAGTCACTAGTGAATTTTCGGCCAGTGCCCCGGCGTATCACAAAGTGCTGGATAAAAATTACTTGGTACAACGCCTGGCACTCTGCCAAGCAAGCCAGTTGGCTTGCCTAAAAGTGACAAACGAAAGGCAGATTTGAATATATAGGCGGACTTGCCGTGCCCTTTTGATAGCCCCGCCTCGAATATAGCCCCCCTAATCGGGGCTACCGATCATATAGCCCCAGGAGGCTATACACGAAACATTACAGTACATAAAGGCATGCTGTAAAAGTGTTGCCAGATGCATAAAAATGCTGTCAGATGTGCAGGTATTGCCAGCTCTTATTTAGTGCTGGTGACAGAAGGTTGAAAGATGTTTTTGTAATAGGCATCCGCCTTTATTGCGTCCGCCTTTTAGTACGGCGTCCGCCTTTTGTCCGTCCGCCTTTTAGTACAGCGTCCGCCTTTTAGTACAGCGTCCCAGCTACTTATAGCTACTTATAGCTCCTTGAGCGTCCGTAGGGCAGACGTGAGCACAACTTTTGAAATTGGCGTCCGCCTTTTAGTACGGCGTCCGCCTTTTATGCGTCCGCCTTTTAGTACAGCGTCCGCGTCCGCCTTTTAGTATGACCCCCAGAGCGGAGGCAGGAAAGGAAGCGGAGTTGGAGCCTGGAGCGACGAAGTATCAAGTAGGAGCTGCCCGCTGCTGCTTTCTGTTTTGTTGGACGAAGATGGCAGCTGCAGGGAACGAAGCATCTGTAACGCCGTTGAACGAGCAGGAGACGATGCTATTTGATCTGATTCAAAACGGTAAGACTGAAAGATGCATGGTTCCAACTGCAAGTATGTAGCTAGCTATACTTACTTCATTATGTGATATTGCTTGCTTAGGCAAGGAACAGGACGCTCTTCAGATGCTGGAGGACGAAAAATCTATTCGTATCAATTGTATTGACAGGGTATGGCTGCCTGTTTGTTTTCTTATTGATGATCAGACAATATTTTGTAAAGTATGTATAAGTCCTTGAGTATGTATGTTCGGTACAGTGTGTGTATGTGAAGTGAGTATGTACAGAACTCCTTGCCGCACCAAAGTTGTGGTATGTTGTACGTGTTTGTTGCAGTATGGGACATCTTTGTTGCAACAAGCGTGTTTCAAAGGGATGCCGGCGTTGTGTCAGAAGCTGATCAGCAGAGGAGCAGATGTCAACTCCAATCAACACGAGCATGGATACACTGCACTCATGTTTGCTGCTCTTTCTGGTATCACATATGTTGCTGCGTTATGAGTGCGATTTCGATTATTAGTACTCAACTTTCCTGTTGCAGAAACGTACTCATATGTATGTGCTAAACATTTACGTACATAACGCGTGCTACCTGGTGTATACTTTTGTGCAGTGTAGCCTACCTACCTTACTGTACCTACCTTACTGTACCTGCGTTGATAAATTGTGGTTATAGGCGATGCGGAAGTGTGTCGAATACTGCTGCAAGCTGGAGCCAAAACACACAAGACGAATCGAGTAGGGCGAACGGCGTCGGAAATGGCAGCTTTTACTGGTAAAGTGAACATGCTGCCGTGCAACTATACTACCTGTGTAGGCATATATAGGCTACACACAGAGTGCATATGGAAGATACGAACATTCGCTAATGCGTTGTTGTTTGTTTACGCGGCTGTTTTAGGTCAGCATCACTGTTCAAATGTGATCAATAACTTCTTGTCACAAGACGATATTGAATACTGGATACAACCTCCAGGTTGGGAAGCTGTGCATGTGCTGTGCATTACCACATTCTGAGTCCTGGGCATCGCACGCCTTGGTATCTGCCATTCATGAGTGCATTGCAGGGTGTGAAAAGCCGAGGTTTTCTCTTACTCTGGCACCTGTTTTGCACACACTTTCCCGTGGATACAATGTCCATCCAGTAAAAGTAAGTAGCGCAACGGGCTCAATTTTCAAGTTAGACGCGACTTTCTCTTACTTGGTAAATACGCGCAGGTTAGTGTGGTCTATCACAACATATTTTGAAGGGTATGTATGAAGCATACGTGATCTTTTCTGTTCTAGACTGTGCTATTTATTCGAGAGCATTTTACGGCGGAGTTGTTCGCTGAACGGAAGCAAATATTGTCCTATCTTGAAGACCTCGTGGATATTCAACTGAAGCAGAAAGACGCAAATGAAGTTCGCCTGTATTCGGGCGCACCAAAATCCATTTTACATTACATGTGCAGTCAGTCTCTAGGTTTACGCTCTGTTCGTTACTGCAGATAATGGCTGTGAAACTGCATGTACTACAACGAACGATGAAAGCCGCTTTCAAATCCGTGGAGGAGCAGTCAGATGCACCATCCTGTCCTCTTGGTTTCGACCAATCAGCGAAGCCTGACGGGCAACTCACTGAAGATGCAGTGAAGGAGCGGCTGCTAAAATACGCGAAATATCTGCTGGTCCCCTCAGATCCTCCCGAACAGTGTTTCGCCAAAGGGGTCGAGCTGCTTCTGCGGCAGTCTGTTAGGGAATTCCCTCATCATCACTGCATCCTCTTTCAGACCATGGTCAAGTCACTGTCCAGCACGAAATTGGTAAGTGGCTGTCAGAAATGACTACCTCTTCTGTACTGTAGGCTTACCTGCTAAGACGTACATACAGTACATGGAAATATGCATCCACGGCAGGTACAATACGTACATATCTGCGTTGCGTGTTCCGCATGTGCTTTTAGGGCGCGGACCCCTCGGCTGTAAGTATTCTTCATCAAACTCTTTTGGGTAAAAGCGCCATGATGAGCGGCGCTTTTTGCGCCACTTGTGGTGAGCCGGCGGCTAAAAAGCGTTGCGGCGCATGCAAGAAGGTAGGTACCCACTCAACAAGAACAACTCTTCCATTTTCATTTCATTGTACATATACAATGTGTATTCTAAGTGTACTACATAGCCTACCAATATACTGCCATTGCCATTGTTTCGGAACACAGGTCGGTGGTCTGTTTCAGGTGAACTATTGTTCTAGTGAGTGTCAGAAACTGCATTGGTTCAGTCACAAGCAGTGCTGTGCTGCCAAGCAAGTGGCGGCGCAAGCTAAATCTTTTTGACGACCTTTCAACTGGACTTCTGTTTTTCCAGTTGAAATTGGACAGGCCAGTTTCTCCTCGTACCCAGCTCGTAAATAGGAAGGAACCGAAACCTACGACCCTGACTTAGGATTGCTCAAACCTCTGTCTTTGTCTCCTTCGCTTCAAAACGCAAGACTGACGAGCTCTGTAAGCGAAAAAGTAATTGGCCTGTCTAAATTCGCCAGTGTTGTGATACCGTGCTCCATTCCTATCTTGTCGTGTTCGAATATTGGTGCTGAATGTTTGATTCGTTTGCTTTCTCTACTATAAGTTCGTAAATTTTGGTTTGTTGTTTGTTGCTGTCCTGCTGCTGCTATTTCATACGCGCGTAGTACACGTGCATATATGTAGACGCTGTCGCGCGTTGCTTTCAGAGTGATTCTGCCGTTAATAGAAGGAAGATGAGCCGAGGTGGAAACACGTACCTAATTAGCTCAGGAGGGGGTCATTTTCACTTGGCAATAGAAAATATTTTTTAGCTCGGTAAAGCACCACGCTCAATAATTCTTACCTGATTGAAAGGGTTGCCTCCAGAATCCAGCGGCACGTGTATGTAGTACATACTGTATGTAAACAGGAGGGATGAAGTAATAGAGCCGTCTAGTCTTCAATAGATATGTACTGGCCAGCCCTGTGACTTTGGTAGTTTCGTATGGATGTGATCAACGCATACATGTCACACTATCAAGGTCCGTCCGTGCATAATTTGGCACAAATACGGCTGGCAATGGTCTTTCACTGAATAATTTGTACCAGTGAGCTACTACTTGCTATCGCTTTTTCTTGGCTAAATTGGAAATATATTCAGCTGCACCTTGATGGTTGATTACTGCATCCTTGACGCTGTCAAACCAAGGCCCAATATTTGTCCTTTGACGACAATCGTTGAAAGCGCTGCATCCTTCGAAAGATGTCATGGCTCCGTACAAGGCCTGAAAGCAAAGCATGCAACGGTGTGCTCAAAGAGAGAAAATAGGTGGGCCATACGCACATCTATCAACAACACTGTATGCTACCACACCCGCATGTGTCCAACGTACCAGGTCTGCCAAATTAGGAACATCTCCGCCCATGAATTTTCTAGTGGGCCCAATTCCCCTCGTCCATTGCCTCAACGTATCGTACAGGCTTTCCCGAACGTCAGTTTTCAAGTTATGTCTGAAACATTTGCACTGCTACTACATGTACACAGTGTAGCTTGAGATACTGTAGATGTAGATAGCTTGAGCACAAAGCAACAGCCTTTTACCTTTTCTTCAGTCGTTTTGCAATGAAGTACATGGCAACGGCTCCTATGTAGATGGCAGCGTATTTCTTCCATATGGGGAAAACATTGTCCCAATCGCCGAATTCGGAGAACCAGTAGAAAGTTTGCACCGATTCACGCAGACTGCGGTAGACATTGGGCGAGATCACGTGAATAAACACGTCGTCCACCCACTCACGCCATTCACGTTCCTCCCTGTAGACAAAGCAAAGAAAACACATGTAATCAAAAAAGATTGAAACAGTGCCATCGCGTTCAGACGTGTGTCGAATAATTGTACCTTTTATTGGCAATTCCTTCCTTTGTTTTCACGAGATCGTGAAACATGACAAAGTACTTGTTCTCGCATACAATGATCTCTTTGCCTTTCTCGTCCAACGATCGATGATGCGGAAAATAGTCAATCAATTTCTGAAAGTCGACGCCCGGATCCAGCGTAAAAGAACGCAGAAGACTGACGATAAAACTTGACTCATGCAATTCCTACAAAAGACCCATTTTCATTTCTTCCGCCCGCACAGTAGCTACGTAGTATGCTAACATTCGGCTAATACAGACAAGGTTAAAAGCAGAGTGCACAGTATTGTATGGTATGTACACGGCTTTGTTCAGGCACACTACCTTGTTTCTATAGCCTTGGACGAGCAGAATGGGGACTTTACGGTTATTGGAGAATTGAATTTCCTCTCTCGACACGGGATTCACCTCCACCACTTCATAAGAGAAACCGTAGTAGTCCAGAACAGTTCGCACTTTGCTGCAGAATGGACAAGACTGATATTGATACAGACGCAACCGAAGGCCACTGTTGTCCAGCGGATTTACAATCTACAATACCAGCACCTCTTCAGAAGTGCATTCACCTTCGCCTCGTCAACACTACACGTGTAATACGCACGTATGTACGCATCCATCAAGTACATACATATAACATACACATACGTACTACGTACACGTAACCAGCTACGCAGCGCAGTCTGACCAAGTAGCTCTTGGTCTGACTCTGACTATTGGGAAAAGGCAAACCTTTCTGGCAATTCTTGGTTCTTTTCCTGTTCCTTCTGTCCCCTCCAACACTTCAATGTTCACATTTCTCGGCTCGCCACTCGACCAGGACATCCAAGAGCTAGCGATTGCAACAGTTGCCACTGCACTGCCACAGAAAAGACGGGGATATTTCCTTCGCCACCACCAGTCAGAACGTCGAAATGGGCGGAATAAGCTGTTGCTGCTATGTCGGAAGAATCGACGGTGGCCAAGAGCCGAAAGCTGCTTACACATGGCGGAAGCAGTTGAATGAGCACAGATTGCTTGCGGCAACATACACGAGATCCTCCGATAATACATGATGATGCCGACGGTAATACTCGCTCACAATGGTCGAAATGCTTCTTGAACGAGGCCTGCAATGACAATGAAGCTTCGAAAGACAGCAGCACAGATTCAGAACAGAACAGAACTGAAGGACGCTCCCGAATTGCATCGCCGTCCGTCGCCGCCAAAAGGTATGCACTGAAACAGGAAAGGAAATGTAGACATGTTCAACTATATTGTTATGTACGTAAATTGTCACAGGAATACATGGTACTGTGCGGTGCGCCGATGTAAAGCTTTCGATAAAATGCATCCAAATTTGCAAAGAGTGACTTGACAAATTTGAATAGAATAGTGTCGTATGCTTTTCTCTCGTTCTTTTACACTGTTCCACATGGAAACGGACACCGAGCTTGTTTGGCTTTTTGGCAAAGACTGCTCCGCCGTATGTATCTGCTCAGCCAGCAGAAAGAGAAGCAGCCTTGACGCTTGGAACCTTTCGTAGGTATTGGTAACACCTCTGTCTGTGTACCGGCGCCGCATCTCTTTTCCGTTTCAATCAAAATCATTCTCATTCATTGTCGGTACCTTTCAAGGGAACCCGCATGTGTTGGCGCGCAGAGCTCGCCTCTAGCGTAGCTTCACCATTCATTACACTGTACATACTGAGGCGGCGCATGCAGATTGTTGCTGAGATAAGATTTTCTGGGGAGGTGATGGCCTATGGCACATCTGGAATCGCCAAGCTTGTACCTTTATCACGAAGCGGCATCAAATCAAACCCCACCAGAAAACGCAAGACAAGCTTACACACGTGCTGAAGAAAGGGCCCAAAGCCAGAATACCGTCCAATCTCTGCTCGACCACCAGTCCGTCCGTCCAGGTCCACCACACATCTGAACAATGAATACAAAATGTAACGCGGTATGTGATGCGTAACCAATAGCTAGACTGCTAATTCTGTTGCACTCGACTCCCGGCTCAGTCACGGATAGGATTCGCCTCATCTCAAATGTCAATTTCTGACATCACGTCTGCTGCAGCGACAGCAGCGGTACTCTTTTTGGCCAATGGACAAGCTCCAGCAAAGAGCAGTTTGTGATTTATTGCCTGGTCAGAAAGCAGGCAAGCTGCCACTCCTCTCGCACGAATCACAGATACTGTAGAAGCACAACAGGATTACATTGCAATCACATTTTTATTACCTGTGGTGAGCAATGCTGTCCTTGGGAGCAAAATCAAAAGCCTGCCGCACGCAATATTACTACCGGTCATTACGCTCATTATCTCATTTTACAATCAGAACTCAAGTGGCCAGATGCATTCATGGTATCGGAGAGTTTTTATTGCTTGGGGCTGAGAACCGGAACAGCAGATGTGGCAACAGGCCCCAACCTCGCTTTATGTAGCCTACCTCCTGGAAAACGCAAACAATATTTACATGCTTGCAGGCAGCTCGCAGGCGTCCTTGCTTGCAGGCAGCTTTTCGTGAAAGTTGATAAGCTTTCCTGTTCAGGAGCAGAGCATTGCATTCCAAAGGAGAAAATCGGCCAATCATTGCGACGCGCAGGCGGGACGCGGGAAGGCGAGGCGGAGCTGCGCGTTGCAGGCAAAGAAGGACACGGCACACGCACGCTCACTGTAGTACCACGCACGCACACGTTTTATTATGGAGAGCCTGCTCCTCCCTGCCCACCGCCCACGCATCCCTTCTTCGCTATGCGCCTCTTCTCTATCCTGCCTTGCCTTGCGCGCGCGTGCCTGTGCCTCATGCCTGCCTCTTCCTCTCTCTTCCAGCGAAGGAAAAGGAAGAAAGCTTATTGCGCGCTGCGATGAAGACAAGAGGAGAATGCGAGGCTGCTTTGTACATCCACCAAGCGGCAAAGAACAGAAGAGCGGCGAATAGAACAGAAAGGAGAAGCGGCGGTTAGTTGACTTGGTTTTATTATGCGGTGGGTGGTCCTGAGCGCGAGGCCACACGATGGAAGTTGCCCAGTTGTTGATGGATTCGACCACTCTCTTTGCTGCAGATTACAATAAGTGTGACAAAATCTGTACGTAGGTTCGCGCGGGTTTAATTTCAGTTATAAAATAATTGGCCTGTTTATACTTATAGATTGACTGCTGTTTGTGCTGGTTGAATGCTAGAGGAAAGCTGTCCGCGTCGCCATCATGAGTCACGATTCTTCCGTGCATCTTCAGCAGAGTCCGGAAAGAAACCGTATGGCTTCTACTACCGACGTGAGGACCCAACCGTATTGGTATTTATTTATGTACGGATTTTATTAGCAGTAATAGGACCCTTGACCCTTCCCTTCCCTGTAATGATTTTGTTTCTTCTTTGCTGTTGCAGAGCGGTTACGGTAGTTCCTATTCCCCAGTGAAGGAGCAGCATCAGCAGCGCGTCGGCTCCTTCCCTCCTTTTCTTTCTTCTTCGCCATCGTGGAATTCCGCTCCCACCGTCGTCCACCAGCCCAGCTACGATTCTGCTGCACCATTAGCGGAAGAGGAGGAGGAGGAGCTGCAGTTTCCGCTGTCTCCCTTCTCCAGCTCCACTTGCAGCTCCGGTCTCCCCGACGTCTACGAGTTCCAGGAATACAATCAACGCATTCTGGACGGCTACAGCGACATGGAGGCGGAGCTGCATCATCGCAGACTGGAGACTGTGGCTGCCAAAATCGCCGCAGCAGTTTTGGGCACCCGGGCGGGCGTGATCGGAACTATTGGACAGCGAGAGGTAGGCTGCCCGATGGGCGTATGCTTCCGTACTAATTGTATGTGTTCGTAAGTCATTCGACAGCTTGCTTGGTTGCATATGTACTGCGACACTGCAGATATTATTGGAATTGGAGATTGTGAGATACATGTAGGCCTATCTACTTACTGTAAGTACTGCATAATATGAATTTACTGTACGTACGGTCGCGACACAGGACGTGTGTGTGTGTGTGTGTGTGTGTTGTGTGCGTACGTACTGGACTGCCACTGTAGGTACAGTGCTGCGTCGCTGTTGCGCTCGGGCATCTTTTATGCACTTCGTTTCACTATTACCCCATAGCTGACTGATGCTGCTCTATATTACAGAGTGTGGCCGCCTCTTCCTCTTCGGTGTGCGAGTGGCTGCAGAAGGGCGACAGCGAAGTGACCATCTGCGCTGGATCTCCGCTTTTGTCATCTTCGGACACTTCTGAACAGGTAGCAAGTATTATCTTCTCTTACACCGCTGATATGGTAGTCCACAGCTAATCCATTGGGGTTTCCCGCCGCCTGGGTTCGAATCCGAGAGATGCAGTGATTACCTCAGTGCGCAGTCAGTCAGCAGCTCAGCTCACATCCGGTGAAATGAAGAACTTTCTTGACTGCTCACTGACTGCAGCCGTTTAGCAATAAAATGCAGTAAACCGACCGACCAGTACGTAGCACTTGGTAAAAGCGAGGCTGAAATTACATGCACAACCACGCTCGTTACCGTCACCTGGCGGATAGGCCTACGTTGTACATTACTTGCTCACAAGTACGTAGTGAATTTGCATAGAAGTGTTGGCGTTCTGTGGTGTACGTACACTCGTAATTGGTTGCCGCTTCGTTGGCATACTTACGTGCCTACTGCCTACGTACATACCTGCTTTTTATCGTTGTCGATTTTGGCTCAGTCTGGGCTATTCGAAATTTATGCCACTCCAACCTACTAATTAGTACTATATCCATGAAATGTGATCTTTTCTTTGCCTTTCGTCTGCCAACTATTACTTTTGGAACGTGTAGCCTACTTCTCGCACGGTTTTTCGTACGTCGTAGGTGTACGTTGTTGCAGACGAAGAGGCGTATTCCGATGGTGGTAAGGAGTTGGGAGTTGCCTACGGGAGGAGGGAAGAAGAAGCGGAAGAAGGCGGTGGATGACTTCTGCAACTTCTGTCGTCAGGTGGCCTCCTACACGGCGGATCGACACCACCTCGAGTTCAAGCCGGACGAGGACGACTCCTGGAAGAACCATCCTCTTCGCGACCAACACGGAGATGTCGTGTAAGCTTCGTATATGTACGTTCGGCATTCTCAATATGTACGTACAATGCACATGTACGTAAGTAGGTACGCGTAATACTAACTTCATACGCAGTAGTAGTTAGATATGTACGCTTACGCATATAAAATAGCGGTCATAACACAGTTTGGGGTTTCGGTACAAGTGTGGCGGCTAGGAGGTGTTGGAATCGGCCACCACTTGTACCGAATAATCCTCTGTACGGCTTTACGCATGTACTACTACTATATACTGAACTTCGTGCATCGATCATGCACGTACTGTACGTGCTCCTGGCACGTTGCAACTTTCATTTTATGTTGCATCGGCTGCATTTGCTTGTGTTGTTCAGGTGTCCGTTCTTGTCGGCGCACGTGTGCGAGTACTGCGGCGCCACGGGAAAGAAGGCGCACACCCGGCGCTACTGTCCCCAGCAACAGCGGGTGAAGCTGATGAGTGCTTGCGCCGCCAGCTTCTAAAGAGTCAGCTCACTCTACATCTCCAGAG
>JASAMW010004096.1:0-29035 GCA_030247985.1 Epsilonema sp. ZAB3_2 | reverse complement strand
AACGACGTTTCCGGTCAGGGATCGATCTGCGCAGGCCATGCAAGATTCTATTCTTGTTCATGGATCCTTGGTTTGACCTTAGCAAAGATCTGTTCTATTGGAAGAAACTTCTCCGAGCCAACGTAAGTTGCAGTAAAAATTAGGGTAAAAATTTTCAATACGAAGTGTAGCTTGGGGCACCGGCCACCTGTGGCTGTGACTGTTATATTCTCCATTCAAAACACGGCTCGAAACTGTTGGGAAACCATGGACGGTTTTCCCCCACGTTACCCTTCCCACGTTATCCTACCCACGTTTGTGTTGATGTTTCTTTTAGCTCGACTTTGGGCTTCTGTCACTGCCACATGGCTCTGCCTTCCTGGTGAACCAGATGATCGTGGAGTCACTTCCCACCAGTTATCCAGATGTCAGCAAGGGCAGACCTAAAGAAGGGGCACTGATTCCGCGTCCAGCTGGGGATACGCGCAAGCTCCTGGACCTGAAGATCATCACACAGAAGGACAGGATGGTTCACTGGTGCCACAAGGTTAGTCAAGTACTGTATGTATTTGTATTTACCGGTGCATAGCTCCGTGAGGCTACAAACGTCGAGGTCTTGAATGTATAGGGCTATGCATTAGGAGCTACATATTGTATTTGTATGCACCGGAAAATATGTATGATATGTGTACGCCGAAATACACTGCCACGTCTTTCCCTCCTTCCAAGGTTCTCGTTCTACAATATGTGTGCGGTGTGTTTTGCAGGCTGTTCTGGCAGCGAACGCGTATTTCTCAGCCATGTTCGAAGGAGATTACAAAGAAATGGAGAACAACGAGATTTTTGTGAATCATGAGAGCCTGACCATCCGAGAGATCTTGCATCACATCTACACTGGCACCGTTTCTCCAGAATTCGACAAGCTCGACTTGCACGATATTCTCGGTATCCACCATATGCAGTAAGGGAATTTGGTCGGTCGAAGGTGACCCCGCGGCACTTAGTGAAAGTTTGGGTCGGTGTCTGCGCGGTCGTCGACCTTGTTCAATCATCTGGGAGCGGAAAAGGAGCCAGTGAAAAGAAGAATTGACAAAAAAAATACGTCGACGACCCCTCACACACCGATCCAAACATACACTAAATGCCGCGGGGTCACCTTCGACCTACCCAATTCCCTTACTGCATATGGTGGATATGCTCTTGCCTAAAATGGGCATGTGTATATTTGCTTTTGCGTAACATTATAGTCTGGCCAATAGCAGTTGGCACCTGGACTCAAGGCGAGTTGCGTAGTTTGCATGTAGTTCTGCTAAATAGGAGTACACGAAGCGTGGACAGAAATCCGCATTTGTAAATCTATTTTACGCAACGCGTCTTGAGTCCAGGTGCCAACTGCTATTGGCCAGACTATAGTGGGTTACACACGTGGTGAATAAACTCACGGTGAATTCACGGTGAGTTTGAAGTTCGAGTTTTATTTTTCGTGAAGTGCATCCTCACTTGCTCCCAAGCGCAAAATTTTTCTCACGTGTCACACGTGATGAGTTTCAAACTCACGGTGAATTCACCGGCCTTCCTATGCTTCATCACATACTTATGGGGAATTCTCCGTGAGTTTACTCACCACGTGTGTAGCGCGCTGATGATTTATTTGATTGTTGTTGCAGATGCGGCAACTGCCTACGGTCTTACATCTTACATTCCCATTTGTCACGAGAAGTTGTGCGAGCAACTGGAGACGTCCAACTGCGCTCAACTGATGGAGATGGGAGATCTATACAAGCTCAACATCCTCAAGGAAATATCTTTGAATATGATGGCAGAGAAGGCTTTTGACCACTTGAAGAACGTGATGAGCTCGAATAACTGGAAGGAATTGGATGGAACATATGACAAGGCAGTGTGGGATGTGGTCGAAATGCGCATGACTGAGATGGTGTCTTGCTTGCCGTGAGGTTTTACATTCGAGTCTGCAGCATTCGGGGTTATTTACCGTATTTTTGGGTATAGGGTACCATGGGGGAAAGTCGGCCACGGGAAATTTCGGCCACCTAAGCTTCAAGGCATTATATCTCGGCAAACATACGACCGATTGAGACAAGTAGGATATCAATCGATTCCTTGAACTTTCCTCTTTCAAATGAGCTATTGGGTTCACCATTCGCTGAAACATCAAGCTCACGGGTTCCGTTTCTCAAGAAGAGGTCAAAAATGACCAAACTTTAGACAGTGCGCAAAAACACCCTGTATGGTATAAATGAACACCCGGTATGTGGAGGGCAAGGGGGCATCGTACCCTACCCCCAGGCGAAGTTTCAGCCAAATCGCCCCACTAGTACTGGAGATATAGCAAAAAACAATTTCAGTACTTAGTGGGGTAATTTCGGCCACCTAACGCCTGTACTGAAGGATGGGAAAAGTCGGCCGGCCGACTTTACCCCCCAGTACTGAAGGAAACTGCAACATTGTAACATCAGCGAAAGTCTTCCTAGTTTGAGCTGATTTTTAGCAATTAGTTAGCTGATCCAGTTTGGCAACTTGTTCTGCTGCTCTTGCCACAGGGCGCACCCCGAAATTTGTCTGACAGTCTAAAAAAAAATATGCTTGAGAATCAAGTTGATTCTTATAGGTGGCCGACTTTACCCCCCAGTACTGGATTCATAGGTGGCCGACTTTACCCCCCAGTACTGAAGGCAACTCCAACACTGTACTGGCAGCAAACTTCTTTCATTCACGCCCATCCACTTGTTAGTTAGAGTGAATTGACTGGCTATTTGGCTGGCCGATGCATTTGGCGGACTGTTCTGCTGCTGTTGCAACTGACCGCATCCTGATATTCATCCTGGGAGTCTCAAAATACACTTTTTTCTTAGGTGGCCGACTTTACCCCCAGTGGCCGACTTTACCCCCCAGGATAAAAAGCGCCATAACTCTCTAAATAAGTTTAGCAATGCAGTCGCACTTGGCACCCTAAACTCAGCTTCAAAAGACCTATCGTATGGTATATTACTTGCATTGTTACAGGCACTGGTTCCTGAGATCTGATTAGGTGGCCGACTTTCCCCCATGGTACCCTATACATACAAAAATCGAGAGGTCTGATGGGGGGTTATACACGGGGGATATACACTGGGGGGGGGGGGGGGGGATATACATGGGACAAAATTTTTGTTTATGAGAGGTGTGTAGAGGCATGTTTTATTGGTTAAAAGTACGTGTTTTAGGGCATAATCGCGGTCAAAACAGGGTTATTCTAGTACAAGATATGCTCAGCTAAGCTTATAGGCATAGTACCGTACAAGAAATAAGTAAGTCCCTCATTCTAGCAGTTGGCGCAAGTGGCGAAGTGACTTCTCGTTCACTTCCCGTCACGTCGGCTTCGCGCCGCGTCAAGTCGGAAGCCAAGCCGCGTCAAATTTGCAGCGGCGTCGCGCGGCGTGTCAGGAACAAGAAGTGACCAGCAGTGGCCTGAAAAACTGGCCCCCTTTTCCCATCTCCTCAGCAGGAAAACAATTAGTAGTATGCGCAGGCAAGCATTAGCAAACGATAATCCTTTTTTTTTTTTTTTTTTTTTTTTTTTTTTTTTTTTTTTTTTTTTTTTTTTTTTTTTTTTTTTTTTTTTTTTTTTTTTTTTTTTTTTTTTTTTTTTTTTTTTTTTTTTTTTTTTTTTTTTTTTTTTTTTTTTTTTTTTTTTTTTTTTTTTTTTTTTTTTTTTTTTTTTTTTTTTTTTTTTTTTTTTTTTTTTTTTTTTTTTTTTTTTTTTTTTTTTTTTTTTTTTTTTTTTTTTTTTTTTTTTTTTTTTTTTTTTTTTTTTTTTTTTTTTTTTTTTTTTTTTTTTTTTTTTTTTTTTTTTTTTTTTTTTTTTTTTTTTTTTTTTTTTTTTTTTTTTTTTTTTTTTTTTTTTTTTTTTTTTTTTTTTTTTTTTTTTTTTTTTTTTTTTTTTTTTTTTTTTTTTTTTTTTTTTTTTTTTTTTTTTTTTTTTTTTTTTTTTTTTTTTTTTTTTTTTTTTTTTTTTTTTTTTTTTTTTTTTTTTTTTTTTTTTTTTTTTTTTTTTTATTTTTTTTTTTTTTGTTGTTTTTTTTTTTTTTTTTTTTTTTTTATTTTTTTTATTTTTAGGTTTTTTTTTTTTTTTGTTGTTTTGGGGGGTTTTTTTTTTTTTTTTTTTTTTTTTTTTTTTTTTTTTTTTTTTTTTTTTTTTTTTTTTTTTTTTTTTTTTTTTTTTTTTTTTTTTTTTTCGCTCTCTCCTTCTCTTCCCACGTTTCTGTTAATTGGAAGGTAGCCAAACTTTTGTGGCTGCTGTGTCTGGCGAGGTCGGAGGTCAGAGGGAAGCAACCAGCACTACTAGTGGGTGTGGTATGTAATGTGTGTACTACGTAGTATGCTACAAACCAGAGCGTGTTTTTCTCTTCTGGCTGGGTGGCCTTTGTCTGCCTTCCATTCTTTCTTCCATTTGCAATGACATTTGCCGCTTTGCTACTGAACGTTTTTGTTGTGAGATTTATACTCCGTCTTGAAGCACGAACCTTGTAAGTATAATCGATACGTTTCTTGAATTTACATGAACAATAGAGTAGAGGTAGAGCAGCTAAAATTGAGGAATGAAAGTGTATGTAATGATAAAAACAAAACGTACATAGGCCTATTGGTCATTTCAGGAATATATAACATTATAAGGGGGAGGAATATGCAAACAGTGTTGTGAGGCAGAAGCAAGGCTAGCGACCAAGTAGTTCCGTATATACGACTTTCTCAAATTTGTCCTTCCGTATATACGACCAGTTGTTTCCGTATATACGACCATCAAGGGTCATATATACGGAAACGCACTGGTCGTATATACGGAAGGACGTCCGTATATACGACCACTTCCGTATATACGGAAGGACTTTCCGTATATACGGAAGGATTTCTGTATATACGACCAACAAAATGGTCGTATATACGGAAACAACTGGTCGTATATACGGAAGGACAAATTTGAGAAAGTCGTATATACGGAACTACTTGGTCGCTAGCCTTGCTTCGGCCTCACAACACTGTTTGCATATTCCTCCCCCTTATAATGTTATATATTCCTGGTCATTTTATTTACTGGGGTTGGTGACGGGGTCAGCAGCAGCAAAAGTAAACAGAGGAAAGAAGAGAACCTGCGGCAGGCAGGCAGCAACAGCAGGCAGGGTTCCTATTTTCGCGCATCCTATCCTCGCGTCAACTTACGCTGGCGTGAAGTGGCGTTAGTTGCCTGTGACCTACCCATTTCCTCCCCGTCTCGTGCTTAATCGCGCGAGCGCGACGCCGCGCAAAGTGGACGCGACTTCTACCTGCGCCTAAACTCGCGCCTACTTGCGCCGACGCGAAGTGGCTTCACATCCAGAATGAGGGACTTACATATTTCTTGTACAGTAGCTTGGTGTAGGAGTAGCTATACTAGTTAGCTTATGAACAGCTTACATTGGTAGGTTAGGTACCTTCCAGTACATGGGGGGTTATACACCAGGGGGATATACATAGGACAAAATTTATGTTTTGCCAATGGGGGGTTATACCCGGGGGATATACACCCAAAAATACGGTACTTACTACGTATTGTAGTGGTGTGTCCGATAGGTGATGTACGTACAGTAAAATGCTTCGGTTCTGGTCCTATTGCTTCTGCTCTGACTATTTTATTTTGGCTCCTTTCCATTTGTGCTCAGTAGCACAATGCTTTTGTCTTTTGTTTCTTCTACTGCTGATTGATGCTGTGATTATACCGTATTTACCTGTGCATAGCCCCCCCCCCCTATGCATAGCCCCCCCCCCCCCCCCCTATGCATAGCCCCATATTGGCAAAACATAAAAAATGCCTTTTCTTCAGCGGTGACAAAACGCCAACGTTCAGCAAGCAGTTGCGATTTCCTTGGAATCGTCTGCTGAAGGGTACAGAAGAATGGCGCAACCGTCTTAGCAAGAAGCTTCCCAAGACATCAGCATCGTCCTCTCCATCTTGGCACATCTGGAGAGGGAAGATTGGTTTAGGATGGAGCTGGTTTGCAGCAGTTGGCGGCAAGCTGTCATCGCCAAATTCAGGCAGCTGCGATCACTGGATGTGCCAGAGTTGGTGAAGGCGTCTCGTTTCTCCATGGTGAACCATCCAAATCGCATCTGGAAGATTACTGGAGACGCAGAATACAAGGAGATGAGGCAGAAAAGGAGCCTGAAGCTTCTCCAATGGATCCAACAGCGATGTGCAAGCCTGCGCACCATCTCCCGGCTCCAGTTCAGTCCTTTGACAGAAGAGGGGGGACGTTGCAAGAATGTCTTGCTGGAGAAGAACGAAGCCGGGCTGTATTTTGCGTCTTTGGGTGACGGATTTCCAGAGTTGGAGAAACTGGATATGAGACACACTGCCTTTACTTCATCAATCGTTTCTGGCAAACTACAGCCTCTGTCGTCGTATCTTGAGATGACTGGTGGAAAATTGACCAGCTTGATCTTGTCAGATGTATTTGCGTTCAAATCTGCCAAGTTTATCGACGCATCGCTTGGTATGTGTACTTTACCCTTTGTGGGTCGCGACACAGCTTGGCAACACTGGATGGCGCTAGCTAATTTTTCCAGGGTTGGGATGCAATGAGTTGTAGGTCAAGATGCTTTGCATGTACATATTTGTGAGTGATACAGAATACATGGTATGTATGTGTACGTACTATCGGGTACTATACACGTACATAATGTAATTTATTTACGTACATACATACCTACATGCCTGTGTATTTATTAGCGGGTTGCGTTTAGCGAAAGTATGTGGTCGCGAGGTGATCCCTCCGTATTGCATTTTTTCAGTGCAACTTTCTGCTCGGCAGTGGCAGAGAGCGACGTCGGAACACAAGCGGAAAAGGAGCGAGCGAAGAAGAAAAGAAAGAGAACAAGGCGAGGAAAGAACCACGAGAGAAAAGACAAGAGAACATTTGCTTTTCTTCGCTCGCTCCTTTTCCGCTTCGTTCCGACATCGTTCTCTGCCGATCAGAAGTTGCACTGGAAAAATGTAATACGGACCACGTACTGACACTTCATAAGTGCAACCCGTCAATATTGTAAGTATGTGATGTACCGTCCGTGTTCATTAGTATTATGGTGTATGTATGGTTTAGTTTCATTTCAGCCTCAGCTTTCTCCGGCCTGGTCAACTTGGAACAACTCGGGCTGTGTGGCGTCTCTGCGTTGAATGGCGATGTGCTTCTGTCTCTTCCCAGCTCAGCCCGTCTGCGCACCCTCCATTTGTCTGGCTCCAAGTGGGATTGGGCCAAAGTTGGCGCCTTTCTCGAGAAATGTGGCTCCAACCCCACTGGCTGCAGATTGGAAGAGCTGGCACTGGAGGATTCGAACTACCGCGTTCTTACCCATAATCCCTACGCGTACGAGTACACTGGAGTCGAGAGCTCGGGTATGCGAGATCTCTTGGAAGCTTTCCAGTCTGTTGGTGACAATGTGTTGCGATTATGCTTGAGAGGATTCTATTGGGCTTCCTGTCCACCCGAAAGCAAAGATCAGTTGTCATTCTTCACGTCCATCGCGAAAACGTTTACTCGCCTGCATTCATAGGTCTGTTCTTGTCCTGAAGGGCCGAAGGACAGCGACACCAAACGGGCCTTGGCCTATCTTGTCATCTGTTTGCTCAAGCGATGTCCGAGTTTGAAGATTTTGGATACGGATATCTTTTTGACGGAGGATTACAGTCGAGTTCACAGATCCTGTGCCAAAAATGCATACTGTAGTAGGTCTATTAGCATTTTTTGCATTCTTGTTTCTGTAGTTTTGAATATTTCTCAGCGACCTTCTGAACCACACAAATGATTGATTTTGCCAAATCAGATATGAACATGGTATGTGGCACACCTGTGAACCCGACTTTACTGCACCCTTCTGCGTTCTCCGAAGGGGCGCTTGGTCTTCCGAAACGTGGAGCAATACAGGGGGCACATGATGGTTGCGCCAGCATTTCCGTGTCTGCAGCGCATAGAATGCTGGAGCATGGATGATGAGCTGCCGATGTCACCTGAAGAAGATATCGGCAGTGTGACAGTGGTGGAAGATCGATATGCGTTGGCTCAAGCCCGAGCCAGAGGCGTCATCCTCAAGTCACCGGAGCGGGAAATCGCGGAGGCTCGAGCGGATGACTGGAAGGACTATGGCATGAAGGGCACTTGGCCTGACGCGACCGCCCTCCAGATCAAGTGAGCTGCATCACAAAGCTGCATCACAAATATGTGTACAGTACGTAATGCATGCTCTAGACTACGTATACGTCTGGGCAGGAGTAATATAAAAGGGGGAGTCATAATGAGCCACTGCCATACAAACGGCTGATTTTCACATTCAAAGTTCGAAGCATCCAGCGGTCGTAGAGAAATAAAACTGGCACCATTGAATGCGCCGATTCTTCTTCTTTCCAATGGTGTCAGCTTCGTTGAGGTCCGAGGACTCCTTCCATTTTATTTTTAGCGGGAAGTTGAGGGTACTCTTGAACCTCAATTTTTTTCTCGGGGAATGCTCTGGACGGGTATCGCCAAATTTGGCGATCACGCTGCTTTGCGCAACCAGCCAGCATGTATCGCCAAATTTGGCGAGCACGCTGCGAGGATCGCCAAATTTGGCGATGATTTCGAAATTTGGCAACACACGCTGGCTGGTTTGCGAAAGCAGCGTGATCGCCAAATTTGGCGATACCCGTCCAGAGCATTCCCCGAGAACAAATTGAGGTTCAAAAGTACCCTCAACTTCCCGCTAAAAATAATAAGGAAAGAGTCCTCGGACCTCAACGAAGCTGGCACCATTGGAAAGAAGAAGAATCGGCGCATTCAATGGTGCCAGTTTTATTTCCCTACGACCGCTGGAATGCTTCGAACTTTGCATGTGAAAATCAGCCGTTTGTATGGAAGTGGCTCTTTATGACTCCCCCTCTTATACAGGGTGTCTCACGTAGACCTACCTAACGACTCAGCCTTATAACTTCCGTACTACAGTAGATATCAAGCTGAAATTTTGTCCCCAGAAACCCAAGAATATACCATACTTTGTGGCAAAATTTGAGCCAGGTAGGTCAAGTAGGGATGAAATTACGAGCTTGCGAAGTTGCGACCACTTTTTTCAACATTTTGAAATCAGTGGTGCCACTATTGACCTCGACAGACCCTTGAACGCTGTTATGGGTGGTAAATCGCCTGTATTTTTGAATCCTTTGTGTTCTGGACTGTGGTAATGTTCAGCCATTGTTGTTTCGACTTATTTCCTCGTTGGATAAGCTGCTTGACCATGCTGAGCAGAAGGTTCTTATCTCAAAGCCATGCTCAGTGCGGAAAATGATAAAAACAGGGTCCAAAATGTCTAAGCCTGTAATTTCGTTCGCTGTGGGCCTATTTGGTTCAAATTTTGCCACATAGTATGGTATATTCTTGGGTTTCTGGGGACAAAATTTCAGCTTGATATCTACTGTAGTACGGAAGTTATAAGGCTGAGTCGTTGGGTAGGTCTACGTGAGACACCCTGTATTACTCCTGGTCTGGGATAATTCCGGGCCGAGCCGCTCCGTCAAATCTCTGGTTTGGTGGTTGTACGGTACATCTACGGCCCACGAAGAAGAAAACGGCCTTCGGTGATTGTGGCCGGGTTTACCCCACAGTACCCAACATTTTCCTTATCGTTTTTTTTTTATTCTGCCAGTTATTGTGCTTGCTTGCGCTTTCAGATATTGCCCAGCCTTGGCCTGCCATGCGTTCATGCTTTTCTATGGGCTGGGCGGTCGCAAAATTCGCGTCCTGAGCATCACGCCCTTGCTTCTCCCCGGAGAAGGCTCAGTTGGATCACGTGGTTGGTTTTCTGCCGAAGATGAAGAAGCTGGAAGTGTTCTGCTTCAAAAGCGAGCGCAGAATTCAGCGAAGAAGCGGCTGAGAAATGCCAGGAGCTGTTGGACAGCTTGAAGAAGATTATCAAGATTGGCAAGGAGATGGCGTTGAAGAAGGTGGTGGTGTTTGATGCCTTGCGTCTGAAGCTTGGCAAGGTAGGCGGAGACCGAAGTGGAAGTGACCAGCAGATGGGGAAGAATGACACTATACTATCCATTCTTCCATGCTCAGTGCAGTGTTGTTGGCGAATTTGGTATGTGAGCGAGGAAGTAAAGGATTTGATTACTTTTGAAATTTCGGTACATGCATACTTTGTGTCGTCGTGATATGTTGCGGCGTTGATTTTGGTCACGGGTAGGCTGTGAGAGGTGGTGGAGTGTGAAGGATGTGAGTAAAATTATTTTGTTGCCTTGATTTGTGTCCCCGTGGAGTTCAGCTCAGCCCACCGTTGTCTTGTTGCGGTTTGGTTTCTTGAAGACATTCTATTTCTACTGTGTTATGCAACTTGTTTTTGACTTTACGTGACTGGCTGTGCATATTCCCAGGCAGTCAATCCAGTGGATAATGGCGAACGTAAGCGGCGCAAAGAAGCTCCTGCCTCAGCAAAAAGCTTTGCAAATTGTCAGCGTGGCATTGTCCCTCATGGATTATCTGGATCTGGAAGATTGGTTCAAGCTATAGAGTTGGTGTCACGCAGTTGTCGCAACGCAGTCGTTCCTGTGTTGTGTCCGGAGAATGCGAACTTGAAGCAAGTGGTCTCTGTTATGCCGAAGATGAAGAAGTTGGAAGTGTTTGTAAGCGGAGAATGGAGAGGGAGAAGGAGGGGCGAGGAAGAGAGGGGGAAGAAGAGGAGAAGGGGGTGGAGGGAGAGGGACAGGAGACGAGGTGGAAATCGAGAAGGAAGAGGGGCGGGGGACGGAGAGAGCGGCGCGCGCTCACGCACGAGGCACGAATGGGATCTTGAATGAATAAACTCGAGGGGAGGGGGCTCGCCCCCAGTTGGGCGGGGCGTGGAGGGGAAAAAGAAACGGGAAAGGGCGGAAAGAAAGGAGGGAATAGCAGGAAGCTGAACCGGTAGGAAGCAAGAACGGAGGAAGATGAAGCACCGGCATGGACCTGCTGAGAAGGCAGCGAAAAATGAACGGAGATGACTGGCGAGGGGAAGGAGCGGAAGCGGTGCTGGCAACATCAGCTCCCACAACGGGGCCTTGGCTTCATAACTATGAAGCTTGAGGTAAGGAGGGAGATAGAAAGGGAAAATAGGAACGCGAATCGCAGGCGGAAGAAGAGAAAGAAGAGAGAAGAGAGAAGAGAAAAAAAAAAAAGACGAAAGAGGAAGGAGAAGGATGTGAGAGGGCGAAAAAACCGGTGTAACAAATGGAGAAATCGCGCGGAGAACAGTGAAACAACACACATGAGAACGAGAACTTGGAAGGAGGGAAAGACGGGAGTGACGGCGAAATAAAACCAAAACATGAGCCCTATATAGCCATACATAAGACCGAGGAGCTGAGCCGAGTATGCACCGGAAAACAAAACTGACTAACCTATGGACCAGTGAACCATCCTGTCTGTGATGCTAGGAGGAGGCGCGACCCAGTGGACGAGGAACAGGCCTCTCTCAGGGCTTGCTGACATCTGGAAAGGGAAGGGCCCCACTGGTGAAGGAAGAGGAGAGTCGGAGAGAAGAAAAAAAGAAACAAACACAAACGGGGAGGAACGTGGGGGGACGGGGGAAATGGAAGGAGGGGATGGAGAATAAAAGAGTCATAGCCACAGATGGGGAGCCAAGCTACACTTCGTATTGCAAATTTTTAACCTAATTTTTTACTGAATTTGGGTTGGCTAACTGGATCCCAAAGTGAATAAAGCCATCTGAGCAGACAGCGTCGCATTGCGTATAGTCGGCTGCAAGCTTCATCAAGTTATGAAAGCCAAGGCCCCCGTATATTGTATTGGAGAAGCTGAATGATTGAAACAACAGCACGCTCAGGGCTTCACCGTCTTTCCACAAAAAGAACTTCCCCTCGCCAGTGATCATCTTCACGTTCAATTGTTTCGCTGCCTTCTCAAAGCAGAGGTAGATGCCCAAATGGTCCGGTTGAACTTTCCCATTGCTGATTCCTCCACAGGGATCGATTCTTAGCTTCCACTCATATCCGATAAGATTGTGGACAGTCTTGAATACTGGCCCATACACAGATTCATTGAACCGCTTGCCATTGAGCTTTCTGGGTTCGCAGCGCCAAACGTACTGGAATTTCAGCATGCCGAAGGAATATGGCTTTGATTTCGATCATGCAACTGTCTGAAAATCTCCACACGCTCAACAACGGGAACAAACAAACATATGTAACCACACATGCAAACGAAATTGGGATGGATGGATACGCAATAAAGTTGGGTATAACACACCCAGCAAACACCACCTCGTGTCACCACTCCAAAAGAAGTTTATTCAAATTCAAGTAATACACAACAGCATCATCAATACGTGGCCTCGTTGCGTTGAAGTTACGTACGTACATACGTATGTCACCACGCTGATATCAATCAATGCTGCATCACATCGAAATGGCCAACCTCTCTTGTGTGCGAACGCAACCCCGGTTCTTCCTTGCTCGTAATTTCCACCTCGTCTCCAATGTCCCTCATCTTCAACCTGAGAACATCGAACACCACCACCTTCTTCAAGGCCATCTGTCTTCCCACCTGCACAATCTTCCTCAGGTCAGCCAACAGCTCCTGGCATTTCTCCGCTGCTTCTTCGCTGAATTCTGCGTCGCTTTTGAAGCAGAACACTTCCAACTTCTTCATCTTCGGCATAACAGAGACCACTTGCTTCAAGTTCGCATTCTCCGGACACAACACAGGAACGACTGCGTTGCGACAACTGCGTGACACCAACTCTATAGCTTGAACCAATCTTCCAGATCCAGATAATCCATGAGGGACAATGCCACGCTGACAATTTGCAAAGCTTTTTGCTGAGGCAGGAGCTTCTTTGCGCCGCTTACGTTCGCCATTATCCACTGGATTGACTGCCTGGGAATATGCACAGCCAGTCACGTAAAGTCAAAAACAAGTTGCATAACACAGTAGAAATAGAATGTCTTCAAGAAACCAAACCGCAACAAGACAACGGTGGGCTGAGCTGAACTCCACGGGGACACAAATCAAGGCAACAAAATAATTTTACTCACATCCTTCACACTCCACCACCTCTCACAGCCTACCCGTGACCAAAATCAACGCCGCAACATATCACGACGACACAAAGTATGCATGTACCGAAATTTCAAAAGTAATCAAATCCTTTACTTCCTCGCTCACATACCAAATTCGCCAACAACACTGCACTGAGCATGGAAGAATGGATAGTATGTGTCATTCTTCCCCCATCTGCTGGTCACTTCCACTTCGTCTCCGCCTACCTTGCCAAGCTTCAGACGCAAGGCATCAAACACCACCACCTTCTTCAACGCCATCTCCTTGCCAATCTTGATAATCTTCTTCAAGCTGTCCAACAGCTCCTGGCATTTCTCAGCCGCTTCTTCGCTGAATTCTGCGTCGCTTTTGAAGCAGAACACTTCCAGCTTCTTCATCTTCGGCAGAAAACCAACCACGTGATCCAACTGAGCCTTCTCCGGGGAAAGCAAGGGCGTGATGCTCAGGACGCGAATTTTGCGACCGCCCAGCCCATAGAAAAGCATGAACGCATGGCAGGCCAAGGCTGGGCAATATCTGAAAGCGCAAGCAAGCACAATAACTGGCAGAATAAAACGAAGGAAAATGTTGGGTACTGTGGGGTAAACCCGGTCACAATCACCGAAGGCCGTTTTTTCTTCGTGGGCCGTAAATGTACCGTACAACCACCAAACCAGAGATTTGACGGAGCGGCTCGGCCGGAATTATCCCAGACCAGGAGTAATACAGGGTGTCTCACGTAGACCTACCCAACGACTCAGCCTTATAACTTCCGTACTACAGTAGATATCAAGCTGAAATTTTGTCCCCAGAAACCCAAGAATATACCATACTATGTGGCAAAATTTGAACCAAATAGGCCCACAGCGAACGAAATTACAGGCTTAGACATTTTGGACCCTGTTTTTATCATTTTCCGCACTGAGCATGGCTTTGAGATAAGAACCTTCTGCTCAGCATGGTCAAGCAGCTTATCCAACGAGGAAATAAGTCGAAACAACAATGGCTGAACATTACCACAGTCCAGAACACAAAGGATTCAAAAATACAGGCGATTTACCACCCATAACAGCGTTCAAGGGTCTGTCGAGGTCAATAGTGGCACCACTGATTTCAAAATGTTGAAAAAAGTGGTCGCAACTTCGCAAGCTCGTAATTTCATCCCTACTTGACCTACCTGGCTCAAATTTTGCCACAAAGTATGGTATATTCTTGGGTTTCTGGGGACAAAATTTCAGCTTGATATCTACTGTAGTACGGAAGTTATAAGGCTGAGTCGTTAGGTAGGTCTACGTGAGACACCCTGTATAAGAGGGGGAGTCATAAAGAGCCACTTCCATACAAACGGCTGATTTTCACATGCAAAGTTCGAAGCATTCCAGCGGTCGTAGGGAAATAAAACTGGCACCATTGAATGCGCCGATTCTTCTTCTTTCCAATGGTGCCAGCTTCGTTGAGGTCCGAGGACTCTTTCCTTATTATTTTTAGCGGGAAGTTGAGGGTACTTTTGAACCTCAATTTGTTCTCGGGGAATGCTCTGGACGGGTATCGCCAAATTTGGCGATCACGCTGCTTTCGCAAACCAGCCAGCGTGTGTTGCCAAATTTCGAAATCATCGCCAAATTTGGCGATCCTCGCAGCGTGCTCGCCAAATTTGGCGATACATGCTGGCTGGTTGCGCAAAGCAGCGTGATCGCCAAATTTGGCGATACCCGTCCAGAGCATTCCCCGAGAAAAAAATTGAGGTTCAAGAGTACCCTCAACTTCCCGCTAAAAATAAAATGGAAGGAGTCCTCGGACCTCAACGAAGCTGACACCATTGGAAAGAAGAAGAATCGGCGCATTCAATGGTGCCAGTTTTATTTCTCTACGACCGCTGGAATGCTTCGAACTTTGAATGTGAAAATCAGCCGTTTGTATGGCAGTGGCTCATTATGACTCCCCCTTTTATATTACTCCTGCCCAGACGTATACGTAGTCTAGAGCATGCATTACGTACTGTACACATATTTGTGATGCAGCTTTGTGATGCAGCTCACTTGATCTGGAGGGCGGTCGCGTCAGGCCAAGTGCCCTTCATGCCATAGTCCTTCCAGTCATCCGCTCGAGCCTCCGCGATTTCCCGCTCCGGTGACTTGAGGATGACGCCTCTGGCTCGGGCTTGAGCCAACGCATATCGATCTTCCACCACTGTCACACTGCCGATATCTTCTTCAGGTGACATCGGCAGCTCATCATCCATGCTCCAGCATTCTATGCGCTGCAGACACGGAAATGCTGGCGCAACCATCATGTGCCCCCTGTATTGCTCCACGTTTCGGAAGACCAAGCGCCCCTTCGGAGAACGCAGAAGGGTGCAGTAAAGTCGGGTTCACAGGTGTGCCACATACCATGTTCATATCTGATTTGGCAAAATCAATCATTTGTGTGGTTCAGAAGGTCGCTGAGAAATATTCAAAACTACAGAAACAAGAATGCAAAAAATGCTAATAGACCTACTACAGTATGCATTTTTGGCACAGGATCTGTGAACTCGACTGTAATCCTCCGTCAAAAAGATATCCGTATCCAAAATCTTCAAACTCGGACATCGCTTGAGCAAACAGATGACAAGATAGGCCAAGGCCCGTTTGGTGTCGCTGTCCTTCGGCCCTTCAGGACAAGAACAGACCTATGAATGCAGGCGAGTAAACGTTTTCGCGATGGACGTGAAGAATGACAACTGATCTTTGCTTTCGGGTGGACAGGAAGCCCAATAGAATCCTCTCAAGCATAATCGCAACACATTGTCACCAACAGACTGGAAAGCTTCCAAGAGATCTCGCATACCCGAGCTCTCGACTCCAGTGTACTCGTACGCGTAGGGATTATGGGTAAGAACGCGGTAGTTCGAATCCTCCAGTGCCAGCTCTTCCAATCTGCAGCCAGTGGGGTTGGAGCCACATTTCTCGAGAAAGGCGCCAACTTTGGCCCAATCCCACTTGGAGCCAGACAAATGGAGGGTGCGCAGACGGGCTGAGCTGGGAAGAGACAGAAGCACATCGCCATTCAACGCAGAGACGCCACACAGCCCGAGTTGTTCCAAGTTGACCAGGCCGGAGAAAGCTGAGGCTGAAATGAAACTAAACCATACATACACCATAATACTAATGAACACGGACGGTACATCACATACTTACAATATTGACGGGTTGCACTTATGAAGTGTCAGTACGTGGTCCGTATTACATTTTTCCAGTGCAACTTCTGATCGGCAGAGAACGATGTCGGAACGAAGCGGAAAAGGAGCGAGCGAAGAAAAGCAAATGTTCTCTTGTCTTTTCTCTCGTGGTTCTTTCCTCGCCTTGTTCTCTTTCTTTTCTTCTTCGCTCGCTCCTTTTCCGCTTGTGTTCCGACGTCGCTCTCTGCCACTGCCGAGCAGAAAGTTGCACTGAAAAAATGCAATACGGAGGGATCACCTCGCGACCACATACTTTCGCTAAACGCAACCCGCTAATAAATACACAGGCATGTAGGTATGTATGTACGTAAATAAATTACATTATGTACGTGTATAGTACCCGATAGTACGTACACATACATACCATGTATTCTGTATCACTCACAAATATGTACATGCAAAGCATCTTGACCTACAACTCATTGCATCCCAACCCTGGAAAAATTAGCTAGCGCCATCCAGTGTTGCCAAGCTGTGTCGCGACCCACAAAGGGTAAAGTACACATACCAAGCGATGCGTCGATAAACTTGGCAGATTTGAACGCAAATACATCTGACAAGATCAAGCTGGTCAATTTTCCACCAGTCATCTCAAGATACGACGACAGAGGCTGTAGTTTGCCAGAAACGATTGATGAAGTAAAGGCAGTGTGTCTCATATCCAGTTTCTCCAACTCTGGAAATCCGTCACCCAAAGACGCAAAATACAGCCCGGCTTCGTTCTTCTCCAGCAAGACATTCTTGCAACGTCCCCCCTCTTCTGTCAAAGGACTGAACTGGAGCCGGGAGATGGTGCGCAGGCTTGCACATCGCTGTTGGATCCATTGGAGAAGCTTCAGGCTCCTTTTCTGCCTCATCTCCTTGTATTCTGCGTCTCCAGTAATCTTCCAGATGCGATTTGGATGGTTCACCATGGAGAAACGAGACGCCTTCACCAACTCTGGCACATCCAGTGATCGCAGCTGCCTGAATTTGGCGATGACAGCTTGCCGCCAACTGCTGCAAACCAGCTCCATCCTAAACCAATCTTCCCTCTCCAGATGTGCCAAGATGGAGAGGACGATGCTGATGTCTTGGGAAGCTTCTTGCTAAGACGGTTGCGCCATTCTTCTGTACCCTTCAGCAGACGATTCCAAGGAAATCGCAACTGCTTGCTGAACGTTGGCGTTTTGTCACCGCTGAAGAAAAGGCATTTTTTATGTTTTGCCAATATGGGGCTATGCATAGGGGGGGGGGGGGGGGGGGCTATGCATAGGGGGGGGGCTATGCACAGGTAAATACGGTATAATCACAGCATCAATCAGCAGTAGAAGAAACAAAAGACAAAAGCATTGTGCTACTGAGCACAAATGGAAAGGAGCCAAAATAAAATAGTCAGAGCAGAAGCAATAGGACCAGAACCGAAGCATTTTACTGTACGTACATCACCTATCGGACACACCACTACAATACGTAGTAAGTACCGTATTTTTGGGTGTATATCCCCCGGGTATAACCCCCCATTGGCAAAACATAAATTTTGTCCTATGTATATCCCCCTGGTGTATAACCCCCCATGTACTGGAAGGTACCTAACCTACCAATGTAAGCTGTTCATAAGCTAACTAGTATAGCTACTCCTACACCAAGCTACTGTACAAGAAATATGTAAGTCCCTCATTCTGGATGTGAAGCCACTTCGCGTCGGCGCAAGTAGGCGCGAGTTTAGGCGCAGGTAGAAGTCGCGTCCACTTTGCGCGGCGTCGCGCTCGCGCGATTAAGCACGAGACGGGGAGGAAATGGGTAGGTCACAGGCAACTAACGCCACTTCACGCCAGCGTAAGTTGACGCGAGGATAGGATGCGCGAAAATAGGAACCCTGCCTGCTGTTGCTGCCTGCCTGCCGCAGGTTCTCTTCTTTCCTCTGTTTACTTTTGCTGCTGCTGACCCCGTCACCAACCCCAGTAAATAAAATGACCAGGAATATATAACATTATAAGGGGGAGGAATATGCAAACAGTGTTGTGAGGCCGAAGCAAGGCTAGCGACCAAGTAGTTCCGTATATACGACTTTCTCAAATTTGTCCTTCCGTATATACGACCAGTTGTTTCCGTATATACGACCATTTTGTTGGTCGTATATACAGAAATCCTTCCGTATATACGGAAAGTCCTTCCGTATATACGGAAGTGGTCGTATATACGGACGTCCTTCCGTATATACGACCAGTGCGTTTCCGTATATATGACCCTTGATGGTCGTATATACGGAAACAACTGGTCGTATATACGGAAGGACAAATTTGAGAAAGTCGTATATACGGAACTACTTGGTCGCTAGCCTTGCTTCTGCCTCACAACACTGTTTGCATATTCCTCCCCCTTATAATGTTATATATTCCTGAAATGACCAATAGGCCTATGTACGTTTTGTTTTTATCATTACATACACTTTCATTCCTCAATTTTAGCTGCTCTACCTCTACTCTATTGTTCATGTAAATTCAAGAAACGTATCGATTATACTTACAAGGTTCGTGCTTCAAGACGGAGTATAAATCTCACAACAAAAACGTTCAGTAGCAAAGCGGCAAATGTCATTGCAAATGGAAGAAAGAATGGAAGGCAGACAAAGGCCACCCAGCCAGAAGAGAAAAACACGCTCTGGTTTGTAGCATACTACGTAGTACACACATTACATACCACACCCACTAGTAGTGCTGGTTGCTTCCCTCTGACCTCCGACCTCGCCAGACACAGCAGCCACAAAAGTTTGGCTACCTTCCAATTAACAGAAACGTGGGAAGAGAAGGAGAGAGCGGGATTATCGTTTGCTAATGCTTGCCTGCGCATACTACTAATTGTTTTCCTGCTGAGGAGATGGGAAAAGGGGGCCAGTTTTTCAGGCCACTGCTGGTCACTTCTTGTTCCTGACACGCCGCGCGACGCCGCTGCAAATTTGACGCGGCTTGGCTTCCGACTTGACGCGGCGCGAAGCCGACGTGACGGGAAGTGAACGAGAAGTCACTTCGCCACTTGCGCCAACTGCTAGAATGAGGGACTTACTTATTTCTTGTACGGTACTATGCCTATAAGCTTAGCTGAGCATATCTTGTACTAGAATAACCCTGTTTTGACCGCGATTATGCCCTAAAACACGTACTTTTAACCAATAAAACATGCCTCTACACACCTCTCATAAACAAAAATTTTGTCCCATGTATATCCCCCCCCCCCCCCCAGTGTATATCCCCCGTGTATAACCCCCCATCAGACCTCTCGATTTTTGTATGTATAGGGTACCATGGGGGAAAGTCGGCCACCTAATCAGATCTCAGGAACCAGTGCCTGTAACAATGCAAGTAATATACCATACGATAGGTCTTTTGAAGCTGAGTTTAGGGTGCCAAGTGCGACTGCATTGCTAAACTTATTTAGAGAGTTATGGCGCTTTTTATCCTGGGGGGTAAAGTCGGCCACTGGGGGTAAAGTCGGCCACCTAAGAAAAAAGTGTATTTTGAGACTCCCAGGATGAATATCAGGATGCGGTCAGTTGCAACAGCAGCAGAACAGTCCGCCAAATGCATCGGCCAGCCAAATAGCCAGTCAATTCACTCTAACTAACAAGTGGATGGGCGTGAATGAAAGAAGTTTGCTGCCAGTACAGTGTTGGAGTTGCCTTCAGTACTGGGGGGTAAAGTCGGCCACCTATGAATCCAGTACTGGGGGGTAAAGTCGGCCACCTATAAGAATCAACTTGATTCTCAAGCATATTTTTTTAGACTGTAAGACAAATTTCGGGGTGCGCCCTGTGGCAAGAGCAGCAGAACAAGTTGCCAAACTGGATCAGCTAACTAATTGCTAAAAATCAGCTCAAACTAGGAAGACTTTCGCTGATGTTACAATGTTGCAGTTTCCTTCAGTACTGGGGGGTAAAGTCGGCCGGCCGACTTTTCCCATCCTTCAGTACAGGCGTTAGGTGGCCGAAATTACCCCACTAAGTACTGAAATTGTTTTTTGCTATATCTCCAGTACTAGTGGGGCGATTTGGCTGAAACTTCGCCTGGGGGTAGGGTACGATGCCCCCTTGCCCTCCACATACCGGGTGTTCATTTATACCATACAGGGTGTTTTTGCGCACTGTCTGAAGTTTGGTCATTTTTGACCTCTTCTTGAGAAACGGAACCCGTGAGCTTGATGTTTCAGCGAATGGTGAACCCAATAGCTCATTTGAAAGAGGAAAGTTCAAGGAATCGATTGATATCCTACTTGTCTCAATCGGTCGTATGTTTGCCGAGATATAATGCCTTGAAGCTTAGGTGGCCGAAATTTCCCGTGGCCGACTTTCCCCCATGGTACCCTATACCCAAAAATACGGTAAATAACCCCAAATGCTGCAGACTCGAATGTAAAACCTCACGGCAAGCAAGACACCATCTCAGTCATGCGCATTTCGACCACATCCCACACTGCCTTGTCATATGTTCCATCCAATTCCTTCCAGTTATTCGAGCTCATCACGTTCTTCAAGTGGTCAAAAGCCTTCTCTGCCATCATATTCAAAGATATTTCCTTGAGGATGTTGAGCTTGTATAGATCTCCCATCTCCATCAGTTGAGCGCAGTTGGACGTCTCCAGTTGCTCGCACAACTTCTCGTGACAAATGGGAATGTAAGATGTAAGACCGTAGGCAGTTGCCGCATCTGCAACAACAATCAAATAAATCATCAGCGCGCTACACACGTGGTGAGTAAACTCACGGAGAATTCCCCATAAGTATGTGATGAAGCATAGGAAGGCCGGTGAATTCACCGTGAGTTTGAAACTCATCACGTGTGACACGTGAGAAAAATTTTGCGCTTGGGAGCAAGTGAGGATGCACTTCACGAAAAATAAAACTCGAACTTCAAACTCACCGTGAATTCACCGTGAGTTTATTCACCACGTGTGTAACCCACTATAGTCTGGCCAATAGCAGTTGGCACCTGGACTCAAGACGCGTTGCGTAAAATAGATTTACAAATGCGGATTTCTGTCCACGCTTCGTGTACTCCTATTTAGCAGAACTACATGCAAACTACGCAACTCGCCTTGAGTCCAGGTGCCAACTGCTATTGGCCAGACTATAATGTTACGCAAAAGCAAATATACACATGCCCATTTTAGGCAAGAGCATATCCACCATATGCAGTAAGGGAATTGGGTAGGTCGAAGGTGACCCCGCGGCATTTAGTGTAAGTTTGGATCGGTGTCTGAGCGGTCGTCGACGTCATTTTGTTGTCAATTCTTCTTTTCACTGGCTCCTTTTCCGCTCCCAGATGATTGAACAAGGTCGACGACCGCGCAGACACCGACCCAAACTTTCACTAAGTGCCGCGGGGTCACCTTCGACCGACCAAATTCCCTTACTGCATATGGTGGATACCGAGAATATCGTGCAAGTCGAGCTTGTCGAATTCTGGAGAAACGGTGCCAGTGTAGATGTGATGCAAGATCTCTCGGATGGTCAGGCTCTCATGATTCACAAAAATCTCGTTGTTCTCCATTTCTTTGTAATCTCCTTCGAACATGGCTGAGAAATACGCGTTCGCTGCCAGAACAGCCTGCAAAACACACCGCACACATATTGTAGAACGAGAACCTTGGAAGGAGGGAAAGACGTGGCAGTGTATTTCGGCGTACACATATCATACATATTTTCCGGTGCATACAAATACAATATGTAGCTCCTAATGCATAGCCCTATACATTCAAGACCTCGACGTTTGTAGCCTCACGGAGCTATGCACCGGTAAATACAAATACATACAGTACTTGACTAACCTTGTGGCACCAGTGAACCATCCTGTCCTTCTGTGTGATGATCTTCAGGTCCAGGAGCTTGCGCGTATCCCCAGCTGGACGCGGAATCAGTGCCCCTTCTTTAGGTCTGCCCTTGCTGACATCTGGATAACTGGTGGGAAGTGACTCCACGATCATCTGGTTCACCAGGAAGGCAGAGCCATGCGGCAGTGACAGAAGCCCAAAGTCGAGCTAAAAGAAACATCAACACAAACGTGGGTAGGATAACGTGGGAAGGGTAACGTGGGGGAAAACCGTCCATGGTTTCCCAACAGTTTCGAGCCGTGTTTTGAATGGAGAATATAACAGTCACAGCCACAGGTGGCCGGTGCCCCAAGCTACACTTCGTATTGAAAATTTTTAACCTAATTTTTACTGCAACTTACGTTGGCTCGGAGAAGTTTCTTCCAATCGAACAGATCTTTGCTAAGGCTAAACCAAGGATCCATGAACAAGAATAGAATCTTGCATGGCCTGCGCAGATCGATCCCTGACCGGAAACGTCGTCCTCAAAATAACCGAAGGAAATAATGATCGATCATATACATGATGGATCGTATATATAAATGTACGATCGTGAATAGAAATGTATGATCGCAAATAGAAATGTATGATCGTATATATAAATGTACGATCGTATATAGAAACGTACGATCGTACATAAAAATGTACGATCGTACATTTTTATACACGATCATACATTTATATACACGATCGTACATTATTATACACGATCGTACATTTATATATACGATCGTACATAAAAATAGGTGATTATTTGAGCTCGAAAAGCGCGCGCAATCTTCAAGCAGACCGCAGAGTAAGGGAAGTTTCCAAAGTATTTTCGTGTTCTCTTGTCGTCTACTGGCATCAATAAGCATTCGCTATCTATGTCAACAAGATTTGGTGCTTCTTCTCAGCTTTCCAACCATCAGCATGGCGTCAGCTACTAACGGCCAAGGTATGCACATGACCAAATAGGCAAAATTCGGCCATATTTTCGTTTCTGTGAAGAGAGAGCGAGCTTGTGTGCTTGGAGATTGCGCGCGCTTTTCGAGCGCAGATAATCAACTATACGATCGTACATTTTTATGTACGATCGTGTATAATAATGTACGATCGTATATATAAATGTACGATCGTATATATAAATGTACGATCGTATATAAAAATGTACGATCGTACATTTTTATGCACGATCGTACATTTCTATGTACGATCGTACATTTTTATATACGATCGTACATTTATATATACGATCGTACATTCATATACACGATCGTACATTATCATACACGATCGTACATTTATATGTACGATCCAGCATGTAAATTATCGGTTATTTCTAAGACGACGTTTCCGGTCAGGGATCGATCTGCGCAGGCCATGCAAGATTCTATTCTTGTTCATGGATCCTTGGCTAAACTGGATCCCAAAGTGAATAAAGCCATCTGAGCTGACAGCGTCGCATTGCGTATAGTCGTCTGCAAGCTTCATCCAGTTATGACAGCCAATTCCTGCGAATGTGTTCTTGGAAAAGTTGTATGATTCAAACAACATCAAACGTCTGGCTTCGCCGTCCTTCCACAAAAAGAAATTCCCCTCACCAGTGATCATCTTTAAGGTCAACTTCGCCGCCTTCTGACAGCAGAGGGAGATGAACAAATAGCCCGGTTGATCTTTCCCATTCCCATAGCGTAATCCTCGTCCAAAGGGATAGATTCTTAGCCTCCACTCATATCCGATGAGATTGTGGACAGTCGTGAACACCGGACTATACACAGATTCATTGAACTGCTTGCCATTGAGCTTTCTGGGGTCGCAGCGCCAAACGTACTGGAACTTCAGCATGCCGAAGGAATACGCTTTGATTTCGTTTCGCTACTGTCTGTAAAATCTCCACACGTTCAACAACGGGAAAAAATGTAACACCACAAACGAAATTGGATGGATACGCAATAAAGTTGGGTATGACACACCCAGCAAACAAAACACCACCTCGACTTCCAAAAGAAATTTATTCAAATTCAATCAAGGAACACAGCACCATCTATAGCTTGGTGCATTGCACTGTACATGTGTTACCACGCTGATATCAATTCAATCAACACTGCATCACATCGAAATGACCAACCACTCTTCTGTGCGAACGTAACCCCGGCTCTTCCTTGCTCGTAATTTCCACCTCGTCTCCAATGTCCCTCATCTTCAACCTGAGCACATCGAACACCACCACCTTCTTCAAGGCCATCTGTTTTCCCATCTGCACAATCTTCCTCAGATCAGCCAACAGCTCTTCAGCTTTCTCCGCCGCTTCTTCGCTGAATTCTGCGTCGCTTTTGAAACAGAACACTTCCAACTTCTTCATCTTCGGCATAGCAGACACCACTTGCTTCAAATTCGTATTCTCCGGACACAACACAGGAACCACACAGAGGCGGCGAACGCTGTTTTCGTTTGCCTTGATGTGGATACGGCTCATGATGTCAGATGAATACCCAGCGTCGTACCTGAAGCAAGAAACGCAACGAAGCGTAGAGTACCTTCACAAAATGCGACAACTTGAAAAATAATTGTACGTTTTCTACATATGTACAGTAGCTGTAGACCAGAGAAAACCCGGAACTATTACAGCAAGTGATTACAGAACTCACTTGATCTCCAGAGAAGTCAATCCCGAAGGCAGTTGCCAGGGTTTCGGTTGCTTCTGGTCCTCAGAAAGCTCCCTAGTGATCCGCCGTGATCGATCGATGCCACCAGGAACTGGAATGCCCATTGCCATGTACCATACGCACTGCTGCTGGAAAAGTGTGAGGCTCTTCAGTGGTAGCGATGCAAGATCATCTTTTTCATCGGACAACGCATCCGCCCAGCATTCCAAACGCCTGAGAGCTGGCACACTTCCAAGCGACCGCGGCAATACGCATCGCATACCAACAACATTCGGAAAAGTGGGAGGTGGATTGTAAGCAGGCATCTGGAAGAATAAGATCCGGACAGAAGGGCAGGAACGCGACACGGCAGAGAGAAAATGGTACATAAGAAAGGGACAGAAAAGGACGCATCCAAGTTCTTCCAGCTGCCAGAATGACTGGGCGATGCGAGTGAAAAAGGAGTAAAGCTGATCGTAAGACCGCGTTCAGACAAACGACAATCGTCCGACGAATATACCGCATTTACCGGTGCATAGCCCATGCAAAATTGAAAGGTTTATTCACCTCTCCCGATAAGAGTGTGCGTGATTTCGCTGTGCACCGAGCTGAGGAGGGTGCAGTATTTATCAAACTACCAAAACTCGCTACTTTGTAAATTTTTTCACGTACTCCTACAGCGCGCGGTCCAGGAGTCGTACATGGAAGAATTTACAGTGGCGTTTTTGGTAGATGATAAATACTGCACGCTTCAGCTAGGTGCACAGCAAAATCACGCACACTCTTATCAGGAGAGGTGAATATGGGGCTAATCTTAGGGGGTACGCATGGGACATTTGTTTGTATTTTAGAGAATTGCGCAAAGGCATAATTTATTGGCCACAAGCACGTGTTATAGGGAGGTCAAAACAAGTACAATACATCCCAAGCTGGCTTACTATATAGGCAGCTTGGTATAGGAGTTGCTATGGGTACTGTAGCTCATGACGACCAGTTTATGACTCTACAAGGGGCAATGCATGGGGTTAGAGTATGCATTGACATTTTTTATGTTTTGCTAATATGCGTGAGGTACCGTATCTACCGGTGAATGGATGAGTAGGCACATCTTATGTTGAGTGGCGAGCCGTGGGTATGCCTCCGATTCCGATGTGAATTTGCTTGTCGCATTTTCCCACGATCGTGAGTAGTTGCGTGTATGGTACGTGGGTATGATGTAGGCATACGTACGTATGTCTTGCTTGTCTGAACGCGGCATAAGACTCCATTTCGTTCCACCGAAAACCCTGTAAGTGCAAACGTTTTACGCTTGCACCCACTAACGGCAGAGAGTGCAACAGCTGAAGTATTCCAAACGTGGTACTGTTCGAAACGGAAGTGTTTTTGGTCGTCCAGTAGTTGCTGGTGTCTTGTCTTCCAGTGCCAGCTCTTTCAACCTACAGCCACTGGGGTTGGAGCCACATTTCTGGAGAAAGACGCCAACATTGGCCCAATTCCACTTGGAGCCAGAGAGATGGAGAGTGCGCAGACGCGCTGAGCGGGTAAGATAGAAAAGCACATCGCCATTGAATGCAGAGACGCCGCTCAACCCGAGATGCTTCAAGTTGACCAAAGCAGGAAACGAGGAATCTGAAAGCATAAAAACAAAAGCAAAACCTCAGCCCACTGCAATAAAACATCGCTGCTGGAATGTACTGGATGTACGTAGTCATAGTCACTATGGAGAGCGTACTGTATGTAGCCTGTATGAAGGCCTATACACTATATGCGAACACGTACATAGGGTAGAATCCACAACGTCAGATGATTCGAAAGCAAGAACATCCGAGAGAATGAGTGTGGTCAGGTGTTTGCCCGAAACCCGGAGAAAAGAGAACAGCTGCTTCAAAGCCCCATAATCAAATTCAATTTGCCGCATGTCCAACCTCTCCAATTGAGGCAGCTCTTCTTGCAGCAACTGGAAAAACTGTCTCCCTGCTTCTCTTTCCAACAAGACGTTTCCATAGAAGCTTTTCGCTTCTCCCAGTGGTGTAAACTGGAGCCTGGAGATGGTATGCAGATTTGAACATCGCTGACAGACCCACTGGAGAAGCTTGAGGCATCTCTTCTGCTTCACATCTTTGTTTCCATCTTCTCCAGTGATCTTCCAGATGTGATCAGGATGGTTCACCATGGAGAAGCGAGACGCCTTCACCAATTCAGGCACATCCAGTGATCGCATCTGCCTGAACTTAAAGATGACAGCATCGCGCCACCTGAGAGAAACCAGCTCCATCCTGAACCAATCTTCCATCTCCAGATGCCCCATGATGGCCAAAAGGATGTGATCGTTCTTCAATGCTTTTTCCCGCGCTTCAATGCTCTCCCTTCGTCTCTTCACCTCTCCAACTCTCATCCGCTTCAGCTTGGTAACGACAGCTTCACGACAACTGCGAGAAACCAGCTCCAACTTGAACTGATCTTCCACTTCAAGATGGTTCAGAATGACAAGCAAGATGCTTGTGTTTTCAAAAACGTCTTGCTGTGGAGATGACCGATTCATTTCCATGAGCTAGAGAAAAATACTGGAAATGTGGATACATACACAGGTCGAAAGGACAATAAAAATAGGACGTACAGTAGTAATCGGGCTTCAATCACCCACTTCAAAACAGAAATGGTAGCTTAGATTCACATCCAAGTTTTATTCCTTCCCTTTCTACACTTAGGGTACCCTATGTAAAATAGGCCTATGTATGTACAGTACACGATACACAACCTCATCCAAACGTCATGCTCTGTCGATCATCAAATACAAATCCAAGGCAGCTTCAGAAACGAAATTCCAGGCAGGATAGCATAGTACATACACGTCTTCTATTGTACCACGATGCGTAAAACGGACGCAAAGAAAGTCACACCGTTCTAAAACTTCCACTGATCAAATTCTTCAAAGCTCCGCATTAACTAGCAAAACTATTACAGTCTGGCCAGTAAGAGTTGGCTATGGCATTCATGGCGCGTTGCGCAAAAAAGATTCACAAATGCGGATGTTTGTACGTACGTGCGTCGTGTACCCCAATTTAGTAGAAGTACATGCAAACCACGCAGTACGACTTGAGTCCCGTAGCCAACTCTTTCTGGCCAGACTATAGTACAACTAGTACTAAATATCGTCCAGCCACTGCCATTTGATTTCTCTTCGCCAACTTTTCAGATTCAGAGCTTCAAGCTAACGATTTTGATATTCTTCTCTTCTCCTTCCTTTCGCAGCTCCATCCTCAACGTATCATACAGCACCAGTCTCTTCAACGTCTTCGTTTTGCGTCCACTGATCATGCTACGCAAATCAGCCACAATCTTCCGACCATCTTCACTATTGATTGCCTCATCCCTGAACTCCGCAGTGCTTTGAAATGTTAATTCTTGCAGCCGTTTCATCTTGAACAGGACTCTGAGCACTGGAGTTAAGTCAGTCTTCTCAGGATTGCGCACAGGAGCCACAATCAAGCGCTTGATTCTTTTCGCCAACCCGTACCCCTTGAATAGATCACAGATTTTCGACGGAGAGCAGGGATCGTATCTGAAAATTCCCCGTACAAGGTAGACTGAACACTGAAAACTATGTATGTACAGGGTAGCACGGGGAAAAAATGGACAGAACGTGTGACACCCAACTAATACTTACAACACTGGATCGTCTACTGCCTTGAGTTGAGTATTACGCCACTGCTAGAAGCTAGAGCGCCAGCTTGATGTGCGACTTTGCTGCACACTGTCCAACTTTCCCCACACTACCCTTCAGCGGAGAGTGACGTATCATATCATAGGCATAGATTTATACATAAAAAGGACATACTACTCTACAGTATGATAGCGCGGGGTAATTTGGGCCAAGCCAGCCATTTCCAGTTCGGAAAGAACAAAATTAGTGATCTCGGGTTTCTGGTCTGGTGTCTCATAAGTCGAGAGTGGTGAGGTGGTGAGGGGGTGAGGTGAGGGGGAATCCCTAGCCCATCATCCTTGTCTGATCTGTTATCTAGTTGTTGTATAATTGGCAATTGCTGTGACATCTCCTCACCCCTCCCAAATTGAGTAAAGATGCTGCAGAGGTGGCCCGATATTCTCCAAACCGACCCGAATTACCCCACAAAACTCCCACATTGCATTCAGTTTCAGTAGGCAGTTCATTGGCTACATGTACCTGAGTTCAAGGGTGTGCACGCCAGCTGGAATACACTGGGCCAGGCTTTCCCATCGCAACAAGGCAGAAGCGCGTTTCAGCAGGCTCTCGG
>JASAMW010004095.1:0-14621 GCA_030247985.1 Epsilonema sp. ZAB3_2 | reverse complement strand
TTTAAACGTGCCTTGTGTACGTGATGAATGATTGATTATTTGATGCTATCATCATGCTTCATTGTGTAAATGTCTGTGTATGTATGTATGTGTGATGAGTAGAGGATGTCTTGAATGTGAACTTTGATGAATTCTGATTTCTGTCATAAAAATTACATACTAGAGTAAATATAAAGATAAATATACAAAATGAACACTGCACTATATGGTTAGATAAATGAACAGCTACAACTTTTAACTATATTAGAGTAAATATAAATGAATGTTACACTTGCTATACTTTTTATTTGTCATCCTAATATGTATTTTCGTGTTAGCTAAATATTAATGACTAAACTATAAATATAAATCTGTGTAGGTTTATTTTATCTAAATGTTAATATTAAAATGAAGTTACATACCCCATGTAGGTTTGTTGATTAGTATATGATAATTCTAACCCTGTGATGAGTTCATTGTATAGGTACAATGAGTGTACATATCTTGCTTATGGGTTTATCTGATGAATTTGGGTTTAGTGGTTAAGCTATTTTGATGGTAAGCTTTAGTGTATTAACCAAAGGGATAAATTGTTACAAATATTTAGGCAGTAAATATGAGGGGAAAGGGGGTTAGCAGGGGAGGTGATCATTATACTGTGAGGTAGGGGTTATACTAGACTAGGTAGGGGGTTATACAGTAACAGTGACCAAAGTAAAATGTGCCAAATCATGATACCAAGACCTGCTATTTTGCTTCTATGTGGTTGTTGATGACTCTCAAAAATTTTGGGTTAGCTAGGTGGGGAGGAATTAGGTGAATGACTCTAGCCTAGATGTATAGGCCTAGCAGATTTTGTCATTACTGTGTAATGCTAATCACACTGTGGTAAATGGCTTATGCAGCCCACCTTGAGTTGAGATGCGGTAATGGGATCGCTGAGCACTCCTCGCTCCTCTGGCTTTCATTTCTAATAGTAAAAAAAGGTAGAAAAGGCTTGTGTGTGTTTGCAATGTGAATGGAGCTTTACTTTTTTTGGTATTGTCTTAAATGGTGTCTACTGGGAAGGGCGTTGCTAGACTTAGGTGGTTGACGCTAGGAGGCCTTATTCACATTGCATGACACACATGTCCTTTGAGATAATGCGTGCGTGCCTTGTTCCACTCCAGTTTAGCCGCCTCCCGAAGCACCAGCGTATCCTCATCCTTCTTTATGTCCACCCAGGTACAGTTCCGTGTAAACCAGCCGAAAAGCTGCGCAGTTTGGAAATGTGTTCCTTTTCTTTTCGTACTTCGCACTTTCGCGGAACCACTGACTATTGTCCGGCCAAAAGGAGCTGGCAGCTGGCCTGTAAGCGATTTGCTCAGTTCGGCGTGTACTTCCGCTATTGTAGGAGTCTAGGAAACATAGAGAGAAATACGCATTTGTAAAATCTGATTTACTTAACGTGCCTTGAGTCCAGGTGCCAGCGGCTATTGGCCAGAGAATAGCCTCCATCTGCAGCAGATGTTAGTTCTGCTTCCTCCGCTTTACCGGCTCAATTTTGTTGGTGAAATTGCTGGGGTCAAATAATAGCAGATCTTGATGGGCAGGATTTTGTCTTTCACCGTTGCTGGTACTTGCCAGGATTTCTTTAAACACTGCTCCGCCAGGGGAGTTGGTGTAGTCGGGGTAGGAGGTGGTGGCCGCCCGTGGCTTCAGCACGCGCCTTAGGGTACATTTCTTCGGTTGCTTGAAAACCTGTGAAACGCGCTCAGACATGATGAATGGACCGAAGCGACGCCCCCATGTTGCAGCTCCGAAATAACTCCAGTGAATCTGGAAAGATTATTTATTTATGTATCGTCTTTCGCACAGATCATAGCAAGCATGGTAAAGGAAGGATCATACTGTGGACATAAAGAAGGATGAGGATACGCTGGTGCTTCGGGAGGCGGCTAAACTGGAGTGGAACAAGGCACGCGCGCGTGTATTTTAAAGGTACATGCGGTGCTCATGCAATGTGAATAGGGCCTCTGAGCGTCAACGACCTCAGGCTCAGCAACGCCCCTTCCATGATGGCCATTAAGACAATACCAAAAAAGTAAAGTCCCATTCACATTGCAAACATGCACAAGCTGCTTTTGACCTCCTTCTACGAGTCGATGGAAGCCAGAGTAGACAACATATTCGGCGATCCCACGCCAGCATTTAGATGAAGGTGACGGCATCAGACTTGTTACCACAGTGTGATTAGCATTAACACATGACAAAATCTGCTCCGACCTAAGCCCCTATACATGCTGTCACAAGGCAGAGAACGCTCGAGTCAACGCCTGATTCTGCCTCGTTCCCCCTACCTTCCCTCCTGCTCTAACCAAAATTTTGAAAACGCGTAAAACACGCACATAAAGCAGTAAAAACAGGTTGTTGATGATGATTAGGCACATTTTTCTCTTTGGTCACCTGTTCCCCTATAACCCCCTCCCCTTCGTATACACCCCCTCCCCCTCGCGTATAATGATAACCCCTCTCCCCTTGTGTATAACCGCCTCCCCCTCGCGTACCCCCTCGAATTGAAACTATTTTTATCCCCCTTGGGTTATACACTGAAAGTTTACAGTTATCCAATAGTGGCTTAACTGCTAAACGTCTGATTGGATGATAACTAATTATGGGGGGGCTGTGTAGAGTCCATTGGCTTTTGAAATTGAACTATTTATGAATTGGAAAAAGTTGTCGTGTATAAAAATTACGAACTTGACATGGGCTTCTGTAGATTTCATTTTGATGTAACGTTTAGGTCAAAATGAACTTTACACGGGCCTATGTATAGTTCATTGTGATGTTAGCTAATTAGACTGAGCGTGCTGTGTAGATGACGATGGGAAAAAATGCACGGAGCCGATGTCGAGTTCATTTTGGTGTTGAAAAGCGTGATGAGTTGAAGTTGTAGTGTTTGTTGTGTAAGTGAGGCAGTATCGTGCAGTGTTCATTTTGTATGTCTTATGATTACTAGTATGTGATTTTGGCGGGAAATTCAAAAGCAACTGTTTTCAGAGATCAAAGTTCACATTCAAGAAGTGCTGTACTCGTAGCAAACATTGCATGCGTAGCACAGTAGGCGCATTTACACGAATGAAACAGAAGCAATGATGGCATCAATGATCAATCATTCATCGCGTACTACAAGGCCGCGTTTGAGGAGGAAGCGGCCGAGATCGACCGTCTTCCCATCTCGCTCAGCCATCACGTCGATCATCACGCAGCTGGGCAGATGGAAATGACGCCCCCGGCTTGGCCCTAATGTGCACTTCGCTGCTTTCTTCATCTCGCTCACCAGTACCGGATGTGATCGCGGCAAGATCGAGAGAACGCCTTGGTGTTGCCGGCCGGCTTGACGTCGTTCAGCTGAGCCATCAGAGCCTGCTGCCGGCCACTGCCAAGTGGCCGGTTTGGGCAGACGCCTGAAAGAATGTGTCTTTGTCGGTCTCGCTAATTGTCGTCTCGTCGAGCATGCAGTACGTGTACAGGCATGTAACCAAGTGTCATTTTTCAACACAATGACATGGTAGATTACCTTATTACCAAGAACAAAAACACAAAAAGTTACAAAGGCCCCACCAAGCAATGCGTCAGCAGCGCTTTGTTGTGTTCAGATGAAACCGTAACCAACCGCCAGAGTCGCGTTTGGTGGGGCCTTCGTAATACTTGCGAAAAAAACAGAATGGACGAACATTTTGCTTACCATTTTCGAAAATAAGCCTCGAGTGGTGTTTGCGCTTTTCTTTTCACTGAAAATCCTTTTGATTTGACAATTTTTCGACCTTTGTTTCTTTCTGCGTTCTTCCTAAAACTTTAACCAGCTCCGATATGCTCCGGACCGCGCCGACCGCGGTCGGACTGCGGTCAGGGAGCGACCGCGGTCCGACTGCGGCTGACCGCGGTTCGACCGCATCGACCGGCGGGTTCGCCCGCGGTCCGACTGCGGTCCGACCGCGGTCCGACCAAGTCCCGACCCCGCGGGTCCGACCATGGTCCGCCTCCGGTTCGACCATGGTCCGACCGCGGTCGGACCAGAACCGCCGGCGAAATCAGGAGAAAATTGTTAAGGGCAAGGTTTCGAGTCGTGTGATAGTACGACTATAGAAGGCCGGACACCCTCAACATTCTCTTGTTCGGTTAGTAAATAAGTACTACAACACGTGGGGAATCAAATGCAAAAAATTGGTTTTCCAAAAAAATTTAACCCTTATCCAAAATTCTCAATCAAAAATATACTACTTTTGCAAAATTATATGCTAGGGGTTAAATTTTTTTGGTAAACCAATTTTTATTTTTGAAATTTACGTCTTTTTCTACATATGTTTGGTTATTTTTTTGGATTAAGACTCAGAAACGTTGCATTAATATTTTTCGCCTGTTTTCGCTGGCGCTTCCGTTCCGACGGCGGTCGGACCACGGTCGGACCGGAGGCGGACCACGGTCGGACCGGAGGCGGACCACGGTCGGACCGCGCGGTCGGACTGCGGTCGGACCGCGGGGCGGACTGCGGTCGGACCGCGGGGCGGACCGCGGTCGGACCGGGGCGGACCCGCGGTGCCACCGGACCCGCGGTCGGACCGGCGGTCGGCCCGCGGGTCGGACCGCGGTCCGCCTCCGGTCCGACCGCAGTCCGACCGCGGTCGGCGCGGTCCGGAGCATATCGGAGCTGGTTAACGTCTAACCCATGTCCCAACGTAAGCATGGTCACTTTCACGTACTCCTATGCAAAAAATTTATTAGGAGTACGTGACGTGAGCGCGGCCGTTTTGAATACGTGGTGAGGGTCCACACGACACACACACACACGACAAAGACGTGAGTGAGTACGTAAGGAAGAACTGGAGGAAGAAGGAATTCGTTTTGACGTTTAGTTTGACCCGACGGATCAGTGGTGAAAGCTAGCGGTTTTATCATGTCCTCCGATAAGGACTCAGTTTGCAGTTACTGTTCGAAGCTTTTCTCATCCAAGCGATCGTTATGGAACCATAAGAGCAGGAGTCACAAGGAGGAACTGGACGAGGAGCGATGCGCAGCTGATGCGGTGAAGAAATATTCATGCGAATTCTGCCAGAACCAATTTTCTTCGCGTCAAACTTTGTGCACCCACAGGGCGAAGTTTCATCGGAGGGAGAGAGAAGAAGCGAGAGCGGAGCACTCACATATCAAGTGTTTGGAGGAGGGATGCAGTTATGGAGGACATCAGATTGCTGATTTGAGGAACCATCTGACTGCTGAGCATGGCAAGGCGTTCACTGTGGTTATACGGGAATTCGACTCGGTCTCTGGTAGGTCCATCTCTTATTTCTTGTACGTTTCTGATCTCTTCATACGTACGTACGTACATGGTACTGTGAGCTGAGCTGAATGAACTGTTTGCAGAGTTCATGCACTGGAAGAATGAGGTGGAGAAGAAGCTATGGGTGACGTTCGCCGAGAATTATGGACTCAGAGAAACTGATTCGAAGCAGCATCGCTATTTTCTGTGCACCAGAAGCACTGCGAATGCCCCACAGTTGCTCTGTAAACGTTAAAGATTGATAATTGCGTTGTTGTTTGTTTCTGGATGCTTGTGTACAGTAGGTCGGCGTTGTCGTTTTGTTTCTGGATGGCTTGTGTACAGTAGGTCGGCGTTGTTGTTTTGTTTCTGGATGCTTGTGTACAGTAGGTCGGCGTTGTCGTTTTGTTTCTGGATGGCTTGTGTACAGTAGGTCGGCGTTGTTGTTTTGTTTCTGGATGCTTGTGTACAGTAGCTCAGCGTTGTTTGTTTCTAGATGCTTCTTGTTTACAGTAGATCGTTTCTGGATGCTTCTTGTACGTTAAAGATTGGTAATTGCGTTGTTGCTTGTTTCTGGATGCTTGTGTACAGTAGGTCAGCGTTGTGCTTTGTTTCTGGATGGCTTGTGTACAGTAGGTCGGCGTTGTTGTTTTGTTTCTGGATGCTTGTGTACAGTAGGTCAGCGTTGTGCTTTGTTTCTGGATGGCTTGTGTACAGTAGGTCGGCGTTGTCGTTTTGTTTCTGGATGCTAGTAGGTCAGCGTTGTTTGTTTCTAGATGCTTCTTGTGTACAGTAGATCGTTTCTGGATGCTTCTTGTGTACAGTAGATCGAGATTATGTTTGAGTTGCACTGTAAAGTAAAGGCACTATGAGTTGTTCTAAACGTGGTAATTGTGTTGTTGTTTGTATCTTGACGTTTCTTGTGTGCAGATTACGTCTATCTTGTTGCTGGGACCAATAATACGCCAGTTCCACTGTCTTTTTATACGGTGCTTGCTTTCTTTGTCTTCTTCATAAGTAACGTATTTACTCTGTTGTGCGCTAAAACGATACATCACGTACTCCTACGTACTCCTAATAAATATTTGCATAGGAGTACGTGAAAGTGACCATGCTTACGTTGGGACATGGGTTAGACGTAAAACTTTACGTTTGTTTGCCTTTCTTTTCTTTTATTTTCTGTTCTTTCCATGTACTCCTAGAGACATGTTTGCCATGGACGACTGAAGAAATGTGGTTCTTGCCTATGGACTGGAAAGTTTTTCGGCCGTCTACGCAAGCATGGTCAAAGTCGTTCTGTGGCACAGTGTTCAGTACTGTGATATTTAGATGAGACAAGAGCTGTTGGGGTTGTTTCAAGCAGAAGTAGCTTTTGTGCACTTTTTTACGCTTATTTCAGGTTATTTCAAGCAATTTACTAACACGGCTATGCACAAATATTACTGTGAACACACTACCACGGGTACACACAACAGTTACAAAACAACACCAAGTTTCAAAAGTAACAACTGGCCTAGGGTTGCCAACTATCAAGACAGAAGGCATCTTATGTACACGGCCTCTTCAAATATAGAGCAGAATTTATAAAGAAACCATCAATATAGGGTACCATGGGGTAAAGTCAGCCACGGGAAATTTCAGCCACCTAAGCTTCAAACCAGTATATCTTGGCAACCTTGCAACTGATTGAGACATGCAGGATATCACTCGATTCCTCGAACTATCCTCTTTCAAATGAGCTATTGAGCTACATCAAGCTCACGGGTTACGTTTTTCAAAAAGAGGTCAAAAATGACCAAACTTTATACAGTGCGCAAAAAACACCCTGTATGTTATATATGAACACCCTGTATGTGGGGGCAAGGGGCATCGTACCCTACCCCCAGACGAAGTTTCAACCAATTCGCCCCACTGGGACTGGAGATATAGCAAAAAACAGTTTCAGTACTTAGTGGGGTAATTGCGGCCACCTAATGCCTGTACTGAAGGATGTGAAAAGTTTGCCGGCCGACTTTACCCCATGGTACCCTATCTCCTCAGTGTACAAAGAAAAGATGAATCACTTTCCTCCTGTTCATAAAACATAAGTTTCAAAGTATTTCACATCCTTTTCTTCAGAAAACAAGTCAAAGACTGGAAGTAACCCAACCCGGCACACGCAAAACATACTGGTACTTTTGCGTATTAGCCATGCTTGCGTATAAAAAATATTTGAACGCGCGCCATTTTCCAGTCCATAGGCAAGAACCACATTTCTTCAGTCGTCCATGTGTTTGCTCTAGGTACTCTCTAGGAGTACATGTTTTTCTTTTGCTTACGTCTTACACGTTCTGTTGCTTTATGATCTTAGTTTCTCTCGCGACTCTGCTTTGCGTGTAAAAAAACAAAGCTTAGAGGTGGGCTCTTTTCGTCTTCCCTTACCCTCGCCATTGATGATGTCGAATAGTCGGAATAGGCCGATTCAATTCTACTGCTTTGCGTGCTAGTGCTGGTCAGTAGCCTGTTGCACCTGCATAGACCCGCTAAAGTTGCATTTATTACTGATGGAAATATAAGACGATCGATGGTATGTGATGCTTTGGACTTCGCTTACTGATGGAATTTGATACCTGGAAGCTATATTTTGGTGTACCACGTAGGCCTATACTGTAGCGCCTCCGAAAACACTCAAGAAAATTGTCGTTGACATAAAACATTTTCCGTTCCCTAGTTTTTTGCCCCAAAAAATAAACTTCCGAGTCCGACATATTTTCGCTTCTTGCGTTCTCAGATCGGCCTGTAAGTGCGAAAAACAATTATACCATTACCATATTCTTTGCCACCCGCATATAGACAATTCAAAAACACCACAATTATCTATTATGAGGATGATTGTCGTTTTTTTGGTGGGACAAGGTGATGGATGTTGGTCATTTGGTCCATCCGTGAATTGATTGCCATAAAAATTCGTCAACATCATTATGTCCTACTGGAGTGACCTCTGAATCTGAAGTCATTTCTTCCGGTGCCTGCTTTGCCTCAAACCATCCATCAACGCTGACCGTGGTAGTAAAAAATGAAGGATAATCTCATTTTCACCAGGCCTACCCATATCCCCATTTTTCCGCACAGAAAAAAGTTTCCTGTTCCTTCATCGTTGAGTTTGTCATTCTTCGAAGATTTCTGAAGTGGTCTTTCGAGATAAGTTGTGTCTCATAAAGTATGGAATGAGCAAATCTGTTTTGCCCGTGGAATCCTGCTGACGTTTCCTAGCACAGTCATCCTATTAGAGCGATCTGTCCTCTCTTGTGCTCATCTCATCCTCCCTTTCCCACCTGTTCCTCTTCCCTCTCTCCATGACACAATCCTCGAGGCACTCTAAATGGAGTTAGAAATATTTTTTATTCAAATAAATGTTTAAAGGATAATCATCCAGCCAGCCAACAATCGCAATCACAATTTGCCGAAAAAATTCGTTGCCTGGAAGCTGGCAAACATCTTTTAGTCGAAAAACGATAAAGAATTATTGCCAACCTCTCTTTCGAGACTTTTATCCCGATCTCATACATACAGTATGACTGGGTCCGCCCAAGATTGGTATGTATGCATCCTTGCGTTTTCGCCTCGTCTGTTGGCGAGCAAGGTGTTTGGGCACTAGGTCAGGCTATTTCCGCCGCTGTCGTTTCGATCGGCTCTGACAGCTCTCCTGATGCACAATATGTTCGCATCGCTCATCTGGAATCTGGGAAGAAGAGAAGGAGTAGAATGGAACGCGCGACACAAAGTCGGCGGTATATCGGGGCACAGAGTTCAGACAGCCAGGAGACGGATCGACCCGAGCAGTTGTCTTCCTAAGTATCCGACTTTACGTCCCGATAATCAAGAATGCGCGCCACGCGCGCGCCGCCCAAAACTTTTACGCCGCACGCCGCCTCGCACTTGCAGTAATCTGATCTCTTAAAAGTTGACGATTATTGTCCAACTTGATTGCCAATCCAACTACGCCAAGCGCCATCCCATCTCCTCTTTGTCTCATTGTTGTCCGGAAATTATATGACGATCTGCGGCGGGCATTTTTAACTTGTCTGTGCGCCGGCTCACTGTACTGCTCATTTGCTCAAAAGCTGATAAACACGGCAACTGTGTGTAACCAACCGCCATGGACGACCATAGCAGCGTGGACCTGAGCAGTAGCCAGAAGAAGAAACGGTCGCTTCGACCCGTCGCTTTCTGCGCTGTGGCTTTCAGCACTGTTTCGGTTTTGTCCTGCGTTATTACCCTGCCACTGGTCTACAATTATGTACAGACCGTACAAAGCTTCATGCAGAATGAGGTGGACTTTTGTAAGGTGAGGCAAACAGTGTATTTCGTCGGTATGTATCGGAATAGGTCGGTTTGTATGACGCAAAAGAGGGGGTAAAGTTACAGAAAAAAGACAGCACGTGCAAGGATATGTTGAGCACAATGCTGTCTTGTCATGAATACCAACGACCAGCTTCCATTCAGAGAATTACAGAATAAGGTTCGCTTATAAAAGAATCATCAAAGGCCACAGGCCGCTTCTTTCTTTTGGTTAAGGATGATAATCATGCAACCGTTGTTTTTAATATTTAGACCAGGTCCAGGGACATGTGGAAAGAGATGCTGCAGCTGCAATCGCTGTCTTCTCACCCCTCCTCAGGCAGCAGCAGCAGTCGCACCTCGAGGGTGACCCGTCAATCAGACCAGTACGGACCACAGGCTCCCTACGGTGCTTACGCACCCCAACCAGGAGTGGGAGGGGTCAGCTCCATGGTCTCACAAAACGGCAGCTGCTGCACCTGCCAGTCCGGCCCGCCGGGTACGCCCGGCCCACCCGGAAGAGATGGCAGACCGGGGGCCCCGGGGAGACCCGGGAATCCGGGCCCACCGGGCCGAGATGGCTCCCTGCTCCCGGCGCCCCCGCCTAAGCCACCGTGTCAGAAGTGTCCGCCTGGCCCACCCGGTCCACCGGGGCCACCGGGACCAAAAGGCCTGCCAGGGCCGCAGGGTAACGCCGGAGAACCGGGAAAAGACGGTGTGCCGGGAACGCCGGGCCCACAGGGCCCGCCTGGCCCACCGGGTGAACCGGGACAATCGGGGGAGAAGGGCCCTCCCGGACAGCCAGGGAAAGTTATCAACGGTGCTCCGCCTGGACCCCCAGGGCCACCGGGTCCACCCGGACCACAAGGCCCACCTGGACCACCTGGGGATGATGGAAGACCAGTAAGCGCTTTCTGGCCAAAATCGGAAACTTTTTGATGCGTATACTGTACCTTAGAGCCAAGGATAAAGCATAAACCTATGTATGTATACATACAGTAGTCTGGTCGTTTCAGGGTCCACCTGGTACCCCAGGACCACAGGGCGATCCGGGAGAGAAGGGTCCAGATGGTATCCCGGGCCCACCGGGGCCACCTGGCCCTCGCGGTCCACCCGGTCAGCCAGGCAGCTGTGACCACTGTCCCCCACCTAGAACCAGCCCTGGCTACCGCAGACGCTCGCAGAGGCTTTGAGCCAAAGGACATTTTGAATGGCAAAAAGAACCAGAAAACCCATAAAAAGCGATCGAGTCTTTTCAGTGCCACTGTTTGTTGTTTGTAGTTTAGTTTAGTCTGGCAAGTAGGGTAGGAGTTGGCACTTGGACTCAAGTCGTCCTACGTAGTTTGCATTTACTTCTGCTAAATATGAGCACACAAAGCGTGGAAAGAAATCCGCATTTATGAATCCATTTTACGCAACGCGCCTTGAGTCCGAGTGCCAACTCCTGTTGGCCAGACTATAGTAAGTGTGTTTTTCATAACAGTTTCAGATTACGAAATTTTAATTAAAATATGAGTGGGACGGTACGTACCTACCTATAGTACGTAGGTGGGTAACTTAGTCTAACCTCATTTTATAGGTTATGCATAATAAGTTTGCAGATAGTGACATTCCCAACTGTACTCATTTGAGCCAAGTTGTTATATGAAGCCGTATGAAAGAATCAACGTCAAAGAAATACTATTCTAAGTACGTACATAGCCTACGTGTAACTTGTCATTTATTCGAAAACACTGTTGACTACTGTCGGTACCAAACCAAGCACTAATGATCACACAGTAAAAATATCTCTGGATCTAACTAGGCGGACGTAAAGCAAAGTGGTCAAAAACGCCACGGCTAATTTTCAGGCCTTCACAATAAAAAAGCCGCTTGCTTCTAGGTGCTCTCAGTGGCGAGATATCGCCGATTTTCTTATGCACTGAAATCGCCAAAATAAGCGTAGACCATTGGACAATTCTAAACCTCCGCCAAACGCCCGATAAATCAAAAGTGGTAGAAATACACGTTTCGTGACAAAAACGATGTTATGTAAATGCGCATCGGGCGTACACACAAGGTCGTGGGGTTTCGTAGTTTGCGTGGTTTAGGTCAAATGTCAAGTGGTCAAATGTCTACGAATTTCAGTACATAAATCGGCGATATCTCGCTACTGAGAGTACCTAGACGCAAGCGGCTTTTTATTGTGAAGGCCGCTGAAAATTAGCCGTGGCGTGTTTGGGCGTAATCCCGAGCTGCGCTGTGTGTTCGACTCACGCACTGGCTGCCCAATTTTTCAAACTGCTTCTCTTGTGCTTACATGTCTTAATAGAGTAAGTACACCCGCGCTAGGACTATTCCATCATGTCTTGCGTTGACCGCTTTCAGATCCTGAGATATTTTTACTGTGTGATCATTAGTGCTTGGTACCGACAGATACTGGGCCGTTTCCAGGATCAAAAAAATACGCAGGTACTGTAACATTACGGTTGTATTATTGAGCTACTGAGTTGAAATTGGGTCTCCAGGTCGACGTTTTGTTGTAGCGTAAGCATACAAAGAATTTTATTCAAAGTGATACGAGCGAGTTGCCCCCGCGTTCTTTTCGACAGTGTACCGCAAAAGCTTTTTCCTTTTCTACAGCACCAAGAATATAATATTTACTGTACGTATAGTACTGCAATAAGGGTCAGAAAATGGGGACGTATAATTTCGTGTATTGTCAGTCAGTGCCTTTTTAGCGTCAGCATTTCTCAGAAAACAAAAAAGTCGTTAGGCGGTACGGTTGACAAAGGATGCTACAGACAGAAGATAAGGGCACGATGGGTGTTCTTGAGCGCAAATGTATCCTACATACAGGGTGTTTCCTTTGGATATATCATGTCGTTTGGGGCTATAACTTGGGAACCACAAGAGTTAAGAGGCTGAAATTTTTCCTGCAGATACCCAAGAATATGCATAACCTTGTGTAAAAATTTCGTCCCAAAACTCAAATCTGAACATAAGATATTGGTGCCTCAAGTTTCGACCACGAAAATCGCAAAGTTCTTGAATCAGAACTGGTGGTCAGAGTAAAACTTGTGGCATTTTCATCATAGCGCTAGTCGACACCTGAAAACACCATGAGAATATTATTTTCCAGTTCTGGAAACGTTGTCAGTTTACTAAAACAAAGCCTGCTCTACAGAAATCCAAAAAGGAATAGTTGGGAACCCAGATAGGGCGAACCACCAACTTGTGATTCAAAAACTTGCGATTTTCGTGGTCGAAACTTGAGGTACCAATATCTTAAGTTCAGATTAGAGTTTTGGGATGAAATTTTGACACAAGGTTATGCATATCCTTGGGTATCTACTGGAAAAATTTCAGCCTCTTAACTCTTGTGGTTCCCAAGTTATAGCCCCAAACGACATGATATATCCAAAGGAAACACCCTGTACATGGCGATATTTTGCTTCAAACATATTAGTAGTGTCACAATGTGCCATGCAGACTAGGCGGCTAATTCCTTCTGTTGATATCACTTCGTCTACTGTTGTAGGTTACGTACTTCTTGTCTGGGGAATGGGCCACAAAATACAAAGCATAAAAATACACAACTAAAGCAACGTTTCGGCGAACGACAAGACAAGACGGCATGCCTGCCTTGCTTGCCTATATAGAACCAGAACGATACGTAGCTCTTGCTTTACGCTGTACTGTACATGCTAATTAAATTACGTACGTAACGCACAGTTAGGTAGTAGTGATTTTGATCCATATCTCATTAATTTTTCCAATTAGGTGCTTACTAAGTACATTGCAGCTATAAGTTTGGCTAAAGCGAAAGCCCATCATTATCACTCTCGCTAGTCGCTAATGACACCTCATCGTCATCATCCGTCTGTTGACTTCTTATTGTTAATTTTTCCAAGAATTTTAAGTTTTTTTATGCAGCCTTCGAATGCACAGCACAGTGCACATGTGCACAGTCGAGTGCACATGCACAGCACACGACCGTATACAATGCGCCAAATAAGTGCAAAAAAACTTAACTTAACTTGAATAGAGTGGGCATGGAAACCCGGCCATTGGAAAATCCGGCCATGTTTTAGCGCCGCATGCGCATACCTCTAGCAACCAATGAGAACCGATTGAGAAAACTAGCCTATACTGTACGTACATGTGATAACAATCATTCCTTGTTGTCTCCTCTTCTCTTGATGATACATATGATAACAACCATTCCTTGATGTCTCCTCTTCTAATTGAGCTTTTCCGTTCATCATTGGCTGAAACAGCAAGTGTAGTTATTCAAAAAATGCTTATGTGGCCGGATTTACCCCATGGTTGCATATGCAAAATTATAGACCTCTGTGCATTGCCGTTGAAAATAAAACTTCTTGCGTGTTAGCCGTAGATTGGAACTCTTTGATTATTTCAATGAAAATGGCGGGATTTCCCGGAATATTACTGTATTTTACATAAACGCGTTCTTGGCAATTATTTGAAATCTTTTGTTTCAAGCAAAGTACATCGGAAGAACAAAAGTGGCGCAATATTCTATAACCTAATAATGATCCATGATAGATTTACAGTATGTAATAATTGTATACTGCCCCTACATAACTTAGCCTTCAAAGCTGGCCTGGCCTGATACCCAAACGTGCCGTACAGTGTATATACGTATGTAGTATTATACAGAGTAGTGAGTTTCCTCACCTGCAAAGGAAATACCTTAAAGGGCAGATGCGGCAAAGATTTTTCCATAGTGAAGGCTGAGATCGATTTTTCAATTTTCCTTCGGTCAGTATACGTAGTTTTTTATGCTGAATAGATTTCACCCCCATGTCTCGACGAGATTTTGCCTCCTTGTAGAGAAACCCTACTTATACGTGACGCTTCGAACGCCCTTTTGTTCTTGTCAGCGCCTCACTTCCTGCGTCGTTTAGAATCTGCGCGCGTTGTCGTCCGCGCGCGCGCCGTCGTCCGCTCTCACGTTCAAAACGACGCAGGCAGTGCGGGGCTGACAAGTAAATACGGGCGTTCGAAGCGACACGTATAA
>JASAMW010004094.1:0-24850 GCA_030247985.1 Epsilonema sp. ZAB3_2 | reverse complement strand
GCGCAAAAGTACAGCTCATTATTGGCCAGCTAAGGTGATGCCGCGTTCAGATAACGGACGTAATCTCGGAGCAACGAAAGCGTCGAACAAATGACTGGAAGCATTTACAATGGACGGTCAGTGAATTCTCATGACTTTTCGACTTATTCTGTGTTTCCTTCGTGAATGTTGAGCGTCTTCGTCTGACGCACGGCACGTCCATTGACTGAACGCGGCACGAAGCACAAAATAACCAGAGAAAGTTCGTATATCGTGGACTGACAGCTGTAATAACAAAAAATCTCACGAAAAGCGATAGCTTACAAGGATGAAGAGCATGTTTCCGGCAGGAGACGGACAAGGAACATGCTAAGAGGCGTTGAGTGAGAGCAGTTGCATAACAAATGGTGCCGAACGACGAGCGAAAGATAGTTCAATAAATCTAACATAGCTCGACCAAAATCCGCAGTAGTAATCCTTTCCAAAGTTTTCCGTCTCAATATTTTCCAAAGAATGCAGAGAATTCAATCATCATTGCTTCCTTCTCTCATATCTCACGTTTCTGTTTTGTTTTTTCCTGACTTTCCGTTTTGTTTTTCTTTTTTTTGCAAAACTTGTCTCTGTTTTGACAAAAATGTTTACTAGCCCGCGAATTTTGGTAATGTGCTAACTGCAGCACGTTAGCTAGGTACACTGCGAAATCACGCGCAGCGTTATCGCGAAAGGCGAATATACGGAAGTGGTCGTATATACGGACGTCCTTCCGTATATACGACCAGTGCGTTTCCGTATATACAACCCTTGATGGTCGTATATACGGAAGGACAAATTTGAGAAAGTCGTATATACGGAACTACTTGGTCGCTAGCCTTGCTTCTGCCTCACTACACTGTTTGCATATTCCTCCCCCTCTATAATGTTATATATTCCTGTCTAAAGTATCGCGATGGCGTATTTTACATATTGGAGCATGTATACTGGAGTATGGAGTATGTAAAATACGCCATCGCGATACTTTAGACGCCCCTGGTCGGGTGGGCCTAAAAGCGGGCAGGGGCACGGGCACGGGCACGGGCATGGGGGCCTAAAAGTGGGCACGGGCATGGTCTCGGGCATGGGCTAATTAGCGTTATTTTGGACGAATTACATTCGATTGTTGATATAAATGGCTTCCAGGCTGTTCACAAGACACTTTTACGCCTTCTGAACGCAGTGGATCTATTGTTTCATCATCTTCACAATGAAAACTAGTGAGTGATGCATTAGCAGTACCACAGATAGTGTACTGTAGTAACAGGGAAAAACAAGTTGTATGAAAACTTAAAATGGTCCACCATCAGCGTCTTTTTTGCTCTGCTGTTTTCTGCAAACATTTTAGCAAGTAAATTGTTATGTGCATAAATGCTGCTGTTAGCTAAAGAAACAAGGAAAAAATAGGCCTCGACCCTAGAAAATAAATACGCCCCAAACCAGCATAAAAAAACACATCAACGGCAACAGCACTTTGTTTCTAGCCTTTTACCCTTCAGATGGAGTCGCTCCGGTTGCATCCAGGTCCAGAAATTCGGACTTTCCTTCCGCGTGTCGGTGATTCGGCTCGTTTCTCTCTCACATGGAAAAATGATGTTACTAAATCACGCATACGCACAAATGGACGCACGACGCCGTGCTCAGCGTCATCGCTGCCACATCGAAGCAACATATTTTTTCAATATTCGGGGCTGCAAAGGCAGAAAAACGATGAAAGCAGAACACTAAAATATTCAAAACAACAACGCAATAATATTGAAACAGCTTGCAACTCAAGCAAAAGCATTCAGCAAGTTTTTATCGGAACGGAAACCCGCCAACACAGTTTCTTTGACTGCGAATGGCCAGCTTCGCCCAAGCTGGAAATCGAGAGGAACAACGTCAACGGAAACTCTGAACATATACGCACCAACGCTGGTTGGGCGAACATGGCCTTTCGCCCTTTGAATTAGCTAGTGAAACAAATGTGTTTTCAGCCTGCGTCTTTTCGTTCTCCTCCGTAGTAAAACGTCCGACACCCTCCGCTTACGCCGCGGTGGCTCGACGATTATTTACACGGACTGCTACTTTTTTCGAAAACCTCGCAAAGGGGTTTCGACGGTTGCTAGGGAAAAATGGGTCAGACTAGAACCCAAACCAGAACCTGCTGACTGAAACCAAAACCCAAAACCACGCCAACCAAACCCAGATGCATGTACTTCAAGAACAGAATCTATGTACTAATTCATGTACTCCTATACTAGTGTCTTTATGCAAATTCAGCAGATAAATAGCGCGCAGAAACTGTTGCCAGATGCCCAAAAGGGTTGCCAGCTGCGCAACAGAGGTTCCACATCTGCGATAGGGTTGCCAGATGCGCTAAAAAGTTGCCAGATGCGCTAAAGGGTTGCCAGATTTGCGATAACATTGCTGCCAGATGTGCAATTTTGCCTGCACAAGGGTTGCAAGATTTGCAAATTGACTGCCAGATGTGCAACAGGGTTGCCACATCTGCGATAGGGTTGCCAGATGCGCTAAAGGGTTGCCAGATTAGCGATAGGGTTTGCCAGATGTGCAATTTCTGTCAGATGCAAAGTATGTTTGCTGCCAGATATTCAAAAGGGTTCCCAGATCTGCAAGGGTTTCCAAATGCGTAGTATCGTTGCCAGATGCATAGAATAATCTTCATTATTGCTGCAAAGTTGCAACGGGCCACTGCTTTGGCCAAAATAACGCTAATTTGTCCATGCCCGCGACCATGCCCGTGCCCGCTTTTAGGCCCCCATGCCCATGACCGTGCCCCTGCCCGTGCCCGCTTTTAGGCCCTCCCCCCCCTGGTCCGCCGTCGCACATCCGGTGGGCGATTCAAAACGCTTGCTGGGGCCTGCTAAAGGCGGGCATGAGTACAGGAACGGGTACTGGACAATAAGCACACGGGGTATAAACAAGGCACAAGGCATACAAGTCCTTGGAATAAAGATGTTCAAACATGCAGCAAGAAATATATACGCACTGCACTGGCACTGCCAAAAAGTGCTTCTCTTTGGACTCACCTTGATGTGCTGTTGCTCACAATCTGGAGACTGACCATAGACGATAGCTTTGGGAAGCCGACCGTCGATTTTTGCCATACAGAATTTTGCAACTTTTGCGCCAATATCGGAGCAAAACTGAAGTTAGCAGAATATGAGATGGAACAACACAAACGGAACGCAGGCAAAACAAAGCTATGACCATTCACCAACCTTTGACTGAAAAAAGATGACCAGAGGAAATTGGTGGAAAACACACACCACACTCAGTCAGCTGTTGGCATCCAATGTGAATGACACTTGACTCAATGCAAAAATGAAAAGCTAGAACTTTTGTGTAGCTAACTCGAAGTACTGTACAATACAGACATACATGCAACATGACATACACTACATCATCTACAATACAAACATACATACATACACATACAGGGTGTCCCAAAATAAACCAGCCACCTTTCCCTGCATGCAGCTCTGGAAACACACCTTTCGATTTGCATGCGGTCTTTTCTATTTTGTAGCCAAAGCTTCAACTGAGATGTGTACAAAATTTTAGATTAATAGGCCCACTGGGAGCTGCTCAAACACCTTCTTTCTCCGGCGGTCAAAAACGAGCATTTTTCGAACTGTTAGTGCTGATTTAGGGGTCTTCTGTGCATGGTCCTAAATAAAATTAGTCTCGTAATAAAAAAGATGTCCCAAAATGCTAGGAAATATGTATCTCATGCATTATTCCCAGTGGCAGCATAGCAAACGCATGGAACAGGGTATCTTGAAAAATTAAGACCGAATTTTTCTCCATACTAAAGAAAAACGTCGATTTTGAGTTTCTAGATTCAAACCGTCTCAATTTTCGAAGTATGTGGACCAAATAGTTGAAATTTTGTACACACGTTAGTTGAAGCCTTGGCTACAAAATAAAAAAGCCGCATGAAAATCTCAAGTGTCGTTCCAGAGTTACATGCATGGAAAGGTGGCTGGTTTATTTTGGGACACTCTGTACATGTAACACGCAGAGATGCAACATGCAATGCGTAAAAACCAGGAAGACACAAGAAAGACAGAATATACTAGCTGACCGAGACTGGATCCAAATTGTTGACTTCTGCGCACAAACTCGCAAAAATCTATTTATGCAGGGCCAGGCCCTATGGTGTTGAAGGCGCAGAGAAGTCTATCCAAAACTTTCACCAGTTTTGAAGTACTCATAATATTGGCAGGACTTGAGTTGAGCGATGATTTGGTTCGATTTTCTTCATGTCCTCCTTTATGGTGTCTTACATGTGTCACATCATGTGTTATGTTTATAGAAACGTGCTTGTGCCCGTGCCCGCCTGTTGTTAGAAGCCATTTCGCCTGTCCATGGACTACTGAAGTAATGTGGGTCTTGCATATGGACTGGAAAGTTATTTAGTCATATACGCAAGCATGGCTAAAGTCGTTCAGTGGTACAGTGTTAGTACAGGGTTCATACCAAGACGACCTCAGTCGTTTTAAAGACATTTTAAAGACACTTAGTAGGGTGGTGTAGGTATTGAGGGGGGCGTAGCCCTCCATCCAACGGGGTCTGGGGTGGAGCACCAGCCGCCGGAGGCCAATGGGGGTCTGGGGGCGAAGCCCCCAGCGGGGGTCCAGGGGGCAGAGCCCCCATGTCCCGCCCAAAGCGAAAATTTTTTGAAAATGCCTACACAAATCCCCATAAAAATCGTGTCTATAAATGTAACAGATAGTAGTGGATGAACCATACTGTGGGTATAAGTGTATTCCAGTCATAAAAATACTACCAGGGCATTCAAAAAGTACACTACCACACCCTTGACTACTGATTATCATAGTATCATCGCTATTCGCTATTTTTTAACAGTAGCACAGCCATTCATTCGCCATATTGCACGCTCACTCTCTCACTCTCAAGTTGCTCATACATGCCCTTCCCGTACTAAATTCCCACCATATCCCCCTCTACTGATCATTTTTTTTCTAGCTTCTGCCTGTTATAGAGTGCTTCTCTGGAAATGCACCTTAGGCACCTTTTTATGGTCCAGCAGCCGTTTTCCAAACATATTGAGCCTTCCGCATTGCGTTGCTGACCAGTTTAAAATTTAACCCCTCCTGTATGCTGAGATATGGCTGCTGGTAGGCCCAAATTGCCCCTCACGTGCCCGCCACTTTTTTCAAAAGTTCTTATTTTTTTTTTTTGTTTGTGGTTTTGTGTGGTTGTGTGGTTTTGTTTTTGTGTTTGTTGTTTTTTTGGTGATGGGGGGGGGGCGAGAAGGAGAAGGGGTGGGATGGGTGGAATGAGGGTTTGGAGAGTGGGGCGCGGGGATTGGTCCGGGGTGGGGGTAGTGGGGGGGGGGTTTAATTGTGCGGGGGGGAGGGTGTGGGGGGGGTGTGGAGGGGGGGGGGAGGTGAGGGGGGTGGGTGTGGAGGGGAGTATAAGGCAGGAGGAAAGGAGAAAAAAAGAGGAAGGGCCGGGGGAGAGAAGGAGGGACGGGGGGGGGATGAGGTTGCTGTATTATTTGTGCTTTTAGTGGATCCGAGGTTTTGTACTTTGATTTGAGATATTGGAGATCTGACAGGTAAGAAGTAAGTTTATATTAAGTTCAAGTTAGGGCGCGGTATGAGCCGGTGTTGTGTGGTTTTTTATGTGGTGTGTTCGACCGTACATGAAGATGCCGCTTTACAAGAATGACTAATCGATAGATAGAGAGCGGACATGAGTCTGTCGCAACGTAACCATAGTAACGTACTTACCTACTGCATTTGCATAGGACAGACTCATGTACGCAATATTGTCAAAAGCGCGCAGTTCGCCGCTTGACTCATAACCTGTTTGTTGCCTAGATCTGATATCTGGGATTCGGAAGAAAGTTTGTTGTTGTGTACAGTCGTGTGCGTACAACAGAGCACCGTACCTACGTTTACCCAAGAAAGCTGAATAAGCGAGACATAGAACAATCTACCACCGGCTTACAATCTATCACTGGCTAACAATACATCACTGGCGACGCCTCTGCCGTCACTTTTGTCGACGATCATTTTCGGACCAAAGGGGACGCCCTGCAGCCGATTTTCCTGACGAATTCGACATGCCTGACGCAAACGGCGACCAACCGACTTCGACGTCTCGCTTGCAACTTCAGCCGCTGCCGCATTGGATGCAACTGCCGGGAGAACCGACCGTTGATTTTCGGCAATGGGTAGAAACGTTCAAGGTGCATACGGAGCTGCAGAACTCGAATCGACCTGCAGATCAGCCGCTGACTGACAAGCAGCTCAACAATCTCTTCGTTCTGAACTTGGGCGCAGAAGCGATGAGAATCTTCCGAACGAATCCGGCGTACGACGCAAAGGACAGCATGCCGCATGCAGACTTCTTGAAGGCCGCCATCAAACAATTCGCTCCGCGCCAAACTGTCTGCAAAGCTTGCTTCGAGTTCAACCGCTGCTTTCAAAGCACTGGTCAAACTGTTGACGAGTTTTACACCCAGTTACGCGCACTCGCCCCCGACTGCGAATTTGGAGATCAGATCGAAACTCGACTGATGGTTCAATTGGTGTGCGGATGCGCTGACCTCAAAGCGCAAGAAGATCTGTTGGCAAAGAAAGAGCTGACACTCGCCGACGCTTTGGACATCATGAGGGCTCAGGAGTTGGCTCGTTCCGAGTCTAGCAAGCTCTCCAGCTCCCAACAGCAGTCCCACTCTGTCCATCGTGTCCAGCAGCAGAGATCGACGCCCAAGAATAGCCGACAACAGACCGCCAATAGTTCGCTGCAATCGCCGCAGTTCTCAAGTGGGCAAAAGGGTCAATGTACCAGATGTGGACTGTCCCTGCCGCACAAACAAGGTCGTTGTCCTGCCGCCAGTCAGAAATGCAATCAGTGCGGAAAGACTGGACATTTCGCTCGCGTCTGCCGCAGCAAAAGTTCGACAGGAACTGCAGACGCTCAGAAGAAAGACGGAACTGTGAGAAAGCTTCGACTGTCTGCGGTGAGAGAAACGCCGCCTATTTCAGTTCGCGTTGGCATCAGCGATGGGAAGACGTACCACCCGGTGACAATGGAAGTCGACACGGGAGCCCAGCCAACTGCTATCAGTGACACAGTCTACAAGAAGCATTTCCGCGGATTCCAGCTGAAACCGCCAAAGACCCTGTACAACTACGATGGCAGTAGAGTGCAAGGAGTCATGGGCACGTTCGTCACAAGGATCCAGTACAACAGCCGATTTCACCGAGCTACAGTACATGTAATACGTGACCAAGTACCTGTGTTAGGGCGTAATTTCCTCACACCATTGCGCATGAATATTGTGTGTGCAAATTCGACAGTGAGAGCCGTCTCTGGAAAGAGGACTGCTGACCAGGTTGCTTGCAATCTCGACGCCAGTCGCTCATTTCAAGAGACGAAGGCGCCACCACAGATAAAGCAGACTGATGGCACGATTTCAAATCCCGCCAATAGTTGCTTGTCTCCGGAGGTGTCTTTCAGCTCCGTCATGGATCTGCTCCAGAGTGATGGGCCAGCAGCAGCCATCAAGCAGTTTCCAAAGCTGACATCGTCAGAGATGGGGAAATTTCCAGGTCACAAACACCACATCAAGCTTCGACCGGATGCTGTTCCAAAAGCAGTGAATCCACGTCCTGTGCCACTGTCCAGGAGAGAAGCTGTTGTGAAGGAAATCGAGCTCATGGATCGACTGGGAATTTGGAAACCGGTAGAAAAGGCCGAATGGGCACATCCCATGGTGACAGTGCAGAAACCAGATGGAGGAGTGCGAATCACTACCAACCTGTGTGCGGTGAACCAGTACGTGATTCCGGTGCGACACCCTCTGCCACTCATCAAGGATCTGTTCCTGGAGCTGGTTGGTTCGACTGTCTACTCGAAAATCGACTTGACGAAGGCCTACTACCACATCGAACTGGATGAAGCCAGCCAGATGTTGACGACGACAGCAACACCACTGGGGCCAAGGGCTTATCTGCGATTGCCAATGGGATTGACAGATTCTGCCTCAGCGTTTCAAAGGCTCATCCACGAAACTCTTGCCGGCTTGCCTGGGGTGATTTCGTACATCGACGACATCATCGTCCATGGAAAGGATCGACAGGAACACGACAGGAATCTGATAGCCGTCCTCAGAGCGCTGAACAAAAAGGATTTTCGACTTCAGCCAGCAAAGTGCATTTTTCGAACGGACACGATTCCAGCTTTTGGGCACATTATCTCGAAAGCGGGAATCAAGCCCGATACCAAAAATGTACAGAGTATTCTGAGCATCCCGACGCCAGAAGAGCTCAGAGATGTACAAGGATTCCTGGGGACTTTGAACTACTATCAGGACTTCCTCTCAGATGTTGCTTCGATCGCCGAGCCCCTGCGCCGACTGAGCCGCAAGAATGTGAAGTTTGAGTGGACCGAAGAATGCCAGGCCAGCTTCGACACCCTGAAGAGAATGCTAGCTGAAAGTGTACAAGCCGCCATCTTCAACCCGAATCTGCCGACGATCGTCACGAGCGATGCGTCCAACGTGGGAATTGGCGCCACACTGAGTCAGAAGCAGGGCCAAAAAGAGGTGACAATTGCATTCTTCAACAAGACGCTCAACGAAACTGAACGAGGGTACGCAGCAAATGAGAAAGAAGCTCTCGCCGCCCTCTCCGCCTGTGAGCACTGGGAGAAGTTTTTGCTTGGAAGACACTTCACGCTTCGCACAGACCACCAGGCGCTCACTACAATGTTGCTCAAGCCAAAGGACCGGCGCCAGAGTTCAAAGTTCCTGCGCTGGAGAGAACGCTTGTCAGAGTTCGACTATACACTGGAGTACCTACCGGGCAAGGCAAATGTGGTCGCTGACTACTTGTCCCGCCTCAAGGAGAGAGCTGCCCAACTCGGTGTACCATTCAAGATTGGAGGAATCAGAATGGAAGATCTGACAGCCGCCGTGGATCAAGATGAGTTGCTCCTGCGATTGAGGGAATGTTTGAGGACAGGAAACTGGCCGCAGTCTCTGCCGCCCGCAATCCTTCCATTCAAACGTATCGCCCCTCACCTGCGCGAGCAAAATGGATGTCTCTACAAAGGAGAACAGCTGATCCCGCCTACCTCTCTCCGCCAAGCTATCTTACGAGAAGCTCACGCAGGCCATCCTGGTATCGTTCGTTTCCGCCGATTGGTGAGAAGCAGTTTCTGGTGGCCCGGCCGCGATGACGAGATCGACAGAATGGTGGAACATTGCCATGCCTGCCAGCAAAGCAGCAAATCTCGTCCGAAGACTGCGCAAGCAGAGAAAAGAATTCCTGCACCGCAGAAACCAGCAGTCCAGTATGCAATCGACATAACTGGCCCGTTCTACAACGATCGATACATAGTGGTGCTGATCGACTGCTACAGTCGCTACCCGCTGTATCTCGACACGAAGACGACTACCTCAACAGTTATCATCGACTGGTTGAAGGAGATCTTCAGTCTCTTCGGCAACCCTGAAGGATTGGTTTCGGACAATGGGCCGCAATTCGTCTCGACAGAATTCGAGCTCTTCCTTCAGCAGAAAGACATTCACCACTACCGAACCGCCGTCTACAACCCTCAGGAGAATGGGATTGTGGAGTGTTTCAATCGGTACGTGAAGTATGGTGTTCAGGCGTTCACAGCTGCCAACACTGGATGGAAAGAAGGACTCCGCCGCCTCTTTGTCAACTACAGAGCGACTCCGTTGAAGGAGGGGGAGAAGAGCCCGGCTGAGAAGTTCTTGGGACACCCGGTACGACTCGACTTTCAGCCGAATAGAGCAGAGCCGACGAGGTACACGGGACAGAAAAGCAGCAAGCCGACCGCCTCAGAACCGCCACAACAACCTAGACCGAAGCTCGTCAAAGGCGTGTACAAAGTGGGAGACTTTGTCCTCACAAGGCTACCGCATGCACCAAAGGGACAGCCGACCTACAGTGCTCCGAAGACTGTAGAAGAGATCATTGGCTACTTCACCTTCCGCCTGTCAGATGGAAAGGTTTGGAACGCTCGACGTTTGAAGCCATACAAAGCCGCCAATGCTCCAATGATGCTCGACGAGCCTTCGACGACAGTTCGACCGCCACAGAGGATTCCAGTATCGCCGCCCGCCGTTCGACGCAGTGAAAGAGTGACTAAAGGAATCCCGCCATCTCGCTTCAGCCCTGGATGATGGATGACTGAAGCTGGAGGGGAGTGATGGTGTGTTCGACCGTACATGAAGATGCCGCTTTACAAGAATGACTAATCGATAGATAGAGAGCGGACATGAGTCTGTCGCAACGTAACCATAGTAACGTACTTACCTACTGCATTTGCATAGGACAGACTCATGTACGCAATATTGTCAAAAGCGCGCAGTTTGCCGCTTGACTCATAACCTGTTTGTTGCCTAGATCTGATATCTGGGATTCGGAAGAAAGTTTGTTGTTGAGTACAGTCGTGTGTACATCAAGCACCTCTACGTTTACCCAAGCTGAATGAGCGAGACCTAGAACAACCTACCACCGGCTAACAACATATCACTGGCTTACAATACATCAGTACAGGTGGGGAGAGGGGGGGGGGGGTTTTTTTACGTTAAAGTATGTTTTGTTTTTTTGTTTTTATTTTTTTTTATTTTTTTTTTTTTTTTTTATTTTTATCTGCATGTATATGTTTGAATTCTACCGTATCTATTTTGTTTGTGTAGTTACTTACTTTTGTACTATGCAGTGGGGTTTGTTTTCCTTTGGGGGGGGGGCGTTTTTTTTTTTTTTCCCCTTTTTCCTCCCCCTTACAATACATGGGAATGTGCCCCAAAAATCTGGGTAATCAATTGAATATTAGGATTGGGTTATCTGAGATCTGGGTGGCTAGATATTGGCAAGAGACAGTTGCCAAGTGGGCTCTTTCACCTGTGGACACTATACTTCCCAACTGGAACATAGTCGTTTTTCTTGGGAGTCAAGCTCTTACTATGCTAAAGGCACACATTCCTTTCTCACAACATAACAGCCTTCTGTGAATCACCACTGACTTTGACACATCTCTATGCGTGTTGCACATATGTATGTAGTGTACAGTACTGGGAGTTAGCTACATGCTATTCTTGCTTTTCATTGATGCACTTGACTTTGACAAGTGCTCACACTGCACAATCTGGATGTGAACACACTGAGAATTAGTCTCTATACTCACAGTAGTGATCAGCCTATCAATCTAGGTGGCCAACTATCAAGTTAGAGCATATAGGCACACTGCCTCTGTGAAATACAGTTCAGAATTTATGAACAAACCATCAATAGAATTCCTCAATGTATGATAAAAAAAGATGAAGAACTTTCCTCCTGTTCATAAAACATAAGTTTCACAGTGTTTCGCATCCTTCTCTTCACAACACAACTCAAAGACTGGAAGTCACCCAACCCAACGCATGCAAAACATACTGGTACGTTTGCGTATTAGCCATGCTTGCGTATAAAAAATATTTGAACGCGCGCCATTTTCCAGTCCATATGCAAGATCCACATTACTTCAGTAGTCCATGGCCTGTCGGTGTCGAAAGAAAATTTTGAATCGATCGCGATCACGATCACGACCGACAAACGAAGGGATTCATGTGTAACAGAAATAAAATCGAACATACATCGAAGATTGAACTGTTTTGGTTGTCTTGATTGCCTTTTGCTTACCTGAAATCGACTGAAAAAATTTCTGAATATGGCAGCGGCGTCAAGTGGAGGTGGTGCTTCTTTTCCGGCGGAAGCCTTCTATTGCGGTTTACAGAGACGCAAGGCCTTCGTCTCCTGCGCCCCTCCTTCTCCTTTCGACGTTTCGCTGCAGGAAGCGGAGACATTCGACGCTCTCTCCGCCGTATATCCGGATGTGGATCCCGAGTACTTGCTCCTCGAAATTCGCACGGGAGGCCGAAACGCTGATATGCAGGTACATCTCATCATCAAACGGGAAAGTTGTGCGATTGAGGTCGTCTCTGGGTGTGTGTGTGTGTGTGTGTAGTCTTAAGGCACTCGCCTGGAACGCGAGAGGTCCGGGGTTCGATTCCCTGGCACATGTGGCAAATTTTCCTTCTCGACTTTCATGCCATACCGTATTTTTATTTCTATTTACCGACGTAAGCCGACGTGCATCGCCCCCAGTGCATAGCCCCCTGCCCATATGCATATAACCCCATTTTGGCAAAACAGAAAATGTCCATAAGCCCCAATGCATGCATAGCCCCATATGTCCTATGGAGGTACAAGCTCGCCTGCTTGAGCGTGTATTGTACTACTATATTTAATTTAGGTAATGTTATCTTGTGTCTCAAATAGCTGTGGTAATAGTGGTAATTGTCCCGATCCAACGAAGCGGGTGTTTGTATGGCAATAAATACTGCTTTTTAGCTTTCCGATATGTTGCGCCACTTACTTCAAGTGCGGAAAGCCATAGCAGAATTTATTGCGGTACAAAAACACGCGCGCTGAATAGGACCACACCTATTGCCCCACAATTGTTAGTTTCTTACATTGGCCTTGTTGTTCTTTGTACAGGTATTGGCTGAGAGATTCGCGGATAGCGGCTACCCTCGTCTGCAGACGAAATTGCGACAGAATCAGACGGAAAAGCTGCGTGCTCCGTATTTGCGCCCAGTTGGCTTGGATGTAGCCGGATATCTGAGACTGGAACCGGATCCGGAGACCAAGTTTAAGAGCACGACAAGACGCGTGCCGGATTTCAACAGCGGCAGTAGTAGGGTAACGTGGGGCAGTTCTGAACCCCAGTACAGGCGGCTGTAGTTCGAAGAGGGAGAAAGAAATATGAGCACCTCGTTTTCTTTCTTGCCACCTTTCTTGTCATATTGGTCAGTTTTCCCTCCCAGCTGTTCCTGAATTCACTCACCATTCCCATCCGAAAAGATGTGTAGCAGGATATGATCTGCGCTGGGCGCTGCATGCTGAACATCTTTTCCGATGGGACAATAGTGAATTCAGAATTCAGTGTTAAACCAGAAAGGAAAGTGAGCCAGATGTCTCAGGGAATCGAACCCTGGAGCTAAGGCGAGCTACACATTTGGATGACCTCAGTCACACTTTGCACAATCTTCCGAGTTCGGAGTTGCGAGTTCAGAATTCAGCCATGGAAGCTTTCCTGCTAGCTATAGTACAAATTATATTTCTGGGACCCATGCATTATTTATCTCAGGATCTAGCGAACGTAGCTCAAAGCGGTTAAAAATCTCTCGATAACTTTAGCTCGCCTGGAAAATAAAAAAATCCGCATGCGTCTACGTGCCCTCTGTGTCGAGAAATCGCCAAATTCCTTAAGTACTAAAAATGTACTAAAAAGGTGCACTTTTTTCGATTATTCAGCATAAATAAACAAGCCGCAAAAATTTTTTCATTAAAAGTAGCCTATCCTATGTAAAATTTGGGGTAGATTTCAAAAACAGTATCGGTGTTTCAAAAAAATTTAACCCCTAGTATATAATTTTGCAAAATTTGTATATTTTTGACAATTTTTGGGTAGGGGTTAAATTTTTTGAAACACCAATACTATTTTTGAAATCTGCATCAAATTCTACATAGGATAGGCTACTTTTAATGAAAAAGTATTTGCGGCTTGTTCAGTTATGTTGAATAATCGAAAAAAGTGTACATTTTTAGTACTTAAGGAATTTGGCGATTTCTCGACACAGAGGGCACGTAGACGCATGCGGTTTTTTTTATTTTCCAGGCGAGCTAAAGTTATCGAGAGATTTTTAACCGCTTTGAGCTACGTTGGCTAGATCCTGAGATAAATAATGCATGGGTCCCAGAATTATAATTTGTACTATAATATTTCCGCCCACGTCAGACGAGAATTGCCCCACCTTACCCTATTGGTAGCAGTGCGTCTCTGTACATGGAGCATGCGCGTACGGGGCTGATGAACCGCTTCTCCAGCGCGACTGTGGCAGCAGTGGACGCTGCGCTTGCGTCCAACAACAACTGCTACTATCCGGCCTATCAGCAGCTGAAGAGAACGCTGGAACCCGAGCTGCGCTTCTCCAATGTTTCGTCGCTCCAGCGTCCGTCTCGTGATCGGGTTCAGCTTCAGCCTCTGGGTGCGGGTCCCCGCGGTGTGTTCAGGCGTCCGTCTCCGCGTGATTACGTGGGGGCGCCGCGACCGCAACGGCCTTGGCCCGACAAAATTCACCACGCCTTCTTCCGAGAGTACCAATTCACGGAACACGAGGATCTCATTACCTGTACGTATGGTATGATAGATGGTGCCGGGTAATTTGGGCGGGGGGGGGGGGGGTAATTCGGGCCACCCCAACATTTCTAGTTGGGAAGGGAGAAAAGTGGTGATCGTCGGTATCAACCTAGTGCGGACTGCTAGCTGGTGGTTGAATCTTTATAGTGCTTGCATGTAATTACATTTGCTGCGATTGCCAAACTCTATAGTGATTGCGTGTACCGTATTTACCTGTGCATAGCCCCCCCCCCCCCCCCCTATGCATAGCCTATGCATAGCCCCATATTGGAAAAACTAAAAAAATGCCCTATGATTAGCCCCCCCCCCCCCCCCCCTATGCATAGCCCCATATGTACTGTAGGGTACCTGAACCTACCTACATAAGCTGGTCATAACCTACACATAGGCACTCCCACACCAAGCTAAGATGCCTATAAGCCTGCTTGGGCGTGTATTGTACTAGAATAACCCTGGTTTGACCTCAATTATGCCCTAAATCACGTGCTTTTGGCCTAAAAAATATGCCTCTGCGCACCTCTCAAAAACATAAAAAATGTCCTATGCATAGCCACCCCCCCCCCTATGCATAGCCCCCCCCCCCCCCTATGCATAGCCCCATATAGGACCTCTCTACGGTAATTACATTTGCCGCGATTGCCCCTGTCTTTCCTATTTGGGTGAATTGCACAACCGCTTATTATTCTGCCAACTAATTTAGAGTTCACTTCGGGCTTTTGCCCGTGCTGCAAAATGTATGTTGCACTGCACTGGCAACAGGTCCCAAGGATGGAGGCTGGATACTCCTACATGTGCTCGAAAGCTTCGTTGTTATGCAAGAATTTGGACGATTCAGAAGCTATTTGGAATTGAAGCTATCTTTTTCAGCCTATCTACGTCGTCGGCGAGTGAAGGAGGGTGACCTTTGCTGTGTCGTGTGCTTCCTGAATGGCCTGCGTCCTGACCAAGTGTTGCAGTGTGCACAGCGACACACGTTCTGCATTCAGTGCGTTCAGCAGTACGCCGACTATTGTTGCTCGTTCGGTAAGGCAGGCATTACACCAGGATGCTGCAATGTACATGCATATTTCCCTTTAGGAGGATTGACTACGTATTTTCGAGAGCCATGTTTTGAATAGGCCAGGGGTAACCCCCATACTGTGGGCAGCATTGTCCCGCATTTGCGATTTCGCCCCGCGTTGCCCTTTTCCCTATAAATATGTACGGTATGATCTTGAACTTGAACATATTGTTCGGTTGAGGATGATTGTGTGTATTGTGGGGTGAACCCGGACACTTAAGCTTCTCTGAACTTGCCGCTTCAGGAAATGATGAACATGGTGTAGCTCATTTGAAAGAGGAGAGTTCAAGGAAGGAATCGATTGGTAGAATACTTGTCTCAATCGGTCGTATGGTTGCTGAGATATAGTCTCCGGGTTTACCCCCGTGTCCGGGTTTACCCCACAGCCCACAGTACCCTATATATAGGAAGGGCGTCAGTGGACTGTCTGTCTGTCGACTGTTCCCATCTTCTTCCGGAGCGCCAGCTGGAAGAGTGTTTGCCGCCTGAAACTCTGGAGAAGTTGGGGCATTTCCGGCGGATGCAGGATTTAGTTGAGATTCGTCAGGCGCTAACAGCGGAAGAGAAAGGGGAGGAACTGGTGGAATGCCCCAACTGCGATTTCGCCGCCATCTTTACAAAGCCACGCGACGACCAAGACGACAAGGCAGAGCAAAGCGTGTTTCAATGCCAGAATCACGCTTGTCTGCACCAAAGCTGCAGGTAGAAAGAAGTGAAGTGACGGTTCGTTCACATTGGAGGGAAGTGCGCTCGGCGTACGCCCGGCGAATCCGTGGCTTCCCTATCTATGGGACATGCACCAGTCGTCAGTACGGACGTACGTCCGACGTATCTAGGAGTACATCTCCGTGTACTCCTAGATACGTCGGAAGATCTAGGAGTACATGGTTCACATAAATACTTCGGACGCACGTTGGATGTCTGGTGAACGCGGCAACACGCCGAGCGTTCGCTCAACGCATGTCTCTCATGTGAACGAGCCTTGATAGCGTTCCGACCCACGCGCAGTTTGTGGAACGAGCTCTTGTTCTCTAAAATGTGCAGTGGTCGTGTGTTGCAGATATTGTGGAAGAGATGTGCATCTGGGGACATGCGAAGACGCGACGCGCAAGGATCGTCTGTCTCACATTCGCAACTTCATCTTCGATCGCATGTCAGAGAAGCTGAAACGACGCTGTCCTAACGAGAAATGCGGCGTCTAGTAAGCACTCCATATGTCAATTCTAGCCTATAGTCCAGGCCAGTAGAGTTCGCTCTGGCAATCAAGTAGCCTAGATTCACAAATGCGGATTTCTGTCCGTACTTTGTGTACTTCTATTTTTGCAAAAGTACACGTAAGCTACGCAGCACGACTTGAGTCACCGTAGCGAACTCTCTCTGGCCATTGTCTCAGTTTTAATGATGTGTTACGAAAATGAGGAAACATTTGCGCGCTACACGCATGGTGAGTAAACTCACGCTGAATTCACGGTGAGTTTGAACTTCGAGTTTTGTTTTTCGTGTAGAGCATTCTCACTTGATCCCAAGCGCAAAATTATTCTCATGTGTTCACACGATGGTGAGTTTCAAACTCTTGGTGAATTCACCGGTCTCCCTATGCTTCATCACATACTTACGGGGAATTCACCATGAGTTTACTCACCTCGTATGTAGCCCACTATTGCTTTGCTTGCGTTTGCAGTGTGATAAAGACGGCGGGTTGCAACCACATGACGTGCGGTCGGTGTCGCGCGGACTTCTGCTACGTGTGCGGCGTGCGGCTGTCGCGGGAGCAGGACGTCTACGCCCACTTCGTCGGCAGCGGGACGGAGGAGGCCGGCGTCTGCGCCCAGGAGTCCTCCTACAAGGCTCGTACTATCTGTACACATACATATCCCTATATTGGTGCGCTTCAGACGTGAACTCCGAATTCGCTCCGAATGCCTATGCTTCAACATGTAAATCCTCCGAGTTTCCTCCGAACTCGCTCCGTTTTTCCAAACGTACGTGTGAACTGCCGAGTTTGTAACTCGGAGACGTGTGAACCACCGAGTTTAGCTCCGAATTCGGAGGCTTCTCGGAGCTAATTAGAAAAGCAAAAAAACTGCGCAGAAAATTTACGACGTGGCGCGTGAACCTCCGTAAAGTGATAAAAGCTGCCCGGCGTTGCTTTCTTCCCTTGTGAACGACTGAAAAGAAGCGCGCCGTGTTTATTCGGAGCAAAAACGTTTACGTGTGAACAACCGAATTACGCTCCGAATTCGGAGGCTTCTCGGAGCGAACTCGCTCGGAGCAAACTCGGAGCACGTCTGAAGCGCACCATTGTTGCGTATAGTCTGCAGTGCATTCTGCTGTTTATAGACTGGTGTGTTCTCTGTTATGTACTGCGTACGTATGGCAAAAGCGTCCGAGGCCAGTAGTAGTGTACAGTACGTAAGCTAGTTTTTAGGTATGTACGGCAAGTTTAGGGAAGCCGTCCAAATAGGTGGGAGGAATTCACCCTTTTTCGCCCCCTAGTTACCCTGAAATACGGTACCTGAATTCAGGTAAAAACCGTGAATTCATGGGCGAAAAAGAAAGTTTTAGGGAGCGAAAAAGGTGTCCTGAAATCAGGGTTCTGTAATGGACACCTCTCTTTGCCCGTCCCATTATGCAAGCAAACTCTCGCAGTCGAAGGAACCTGTCAAAAGTGATTTGTTGTTTGTGCGTGGCCGTTCCCATATTGCTACAGTATGTACCTACGCATTTGCTTGCATGGGGGCAAGGGAGAAGCGAGAGAAGAGGCTTGGCCTGCTGGGAACAAAAGCTGAGACGACGCGCACGGCGCAATGTAAGGGAAGGGCGAAAACTTTTTATTGCTGGTCACTTCACTGGTCAGATAAGACAGAGAGAGGAGACGCGGCCTGTTCCCTTGCGTAATGAAAGGGAGGAAGGAAGGAACGAGCCAGAGTGAATTAGGGGGCGAAAAGCCATGAATTAGTGGTTGAGCTCATTTTCGCCCCTGAAATCAGGACACGAAGGATGATTTTTCGCCCCTGAAATAAGGTTGTTTCGTCCCTGAATTAGCCCTGAAAAAGCTTTTTAGGGGGCGAAAAAGGGTGAATTCCTCCCCCTGTTTGGAAGGCTTCCCTTAGCCAAATGTCACCGGACGGGCACCTGGTGGTGTGTTTACGTCCACTGCTGTACCCCGAGAGTAGCGGGTTCGATTCCCGTTCGGTCCTATTTCTCTCTCTCTCGCTCCCTTCGGGGGCCGGCTATCGCCGTACGGAACGCGGCACGTCACGATAGTCTGCAGTGCATTCTGCTGTTTATAGACTGGTGTGTTCTCTTTCTCTTTGTTTATCTGCTTGTTGAATAATGCCTTTCTTTTTTTCGTTCATTGAAGGCGGTACACGTGGACCCTGTGGAGGCTGAAGCTTGGCGCGCCCTGGACGCCTTCGCCTCTGCCCACCCCGCGGAGTTTAAGGAGGCGGAGGAGCTGCTCGGCCCCGGAGGCACCAAAAGCATGGTGGAGGAGATGGTGCGCGACATGGCCGCCTCCGCCCTGCCCTTCAGTCGACAGGTACTACAGTATGTAGGGTACTACGGGGGAAACCAAGCTGGACATGGCGAAATCAGGCCAACTAAGTTTCAGGTCTGCGTAGTGGCCGTTACTGGCACTTTCAAAAATTTCAGTAAGTAAAAGGTAAATACCTTTTCAATGGAAAATAGCCAGTAAGTAAAAAGTAATTACTGGTACTGGCGCTTTCAAACTGCCAGTAAAAGGTAAAACCTTGCCAGTAACCAGTAAAGTAAAAGTAAAAATGCAAAATTTTATGGCCATGTTTCCTGTTGACTACAAAGTACAAATGCTTTTCTGGTTGTCAATTTTCTTTTTTATTGTATTCGGGTGAATCTTCATACATAAGGCTTGGCTATAATACCTTTCAAAGTCTACCTACCAAAACATAGGAATGAAGAGCGCTGCAACGCCAATACGTATGTACAGACATACAGTACGTACATAAGTACAGTAATCTTTCATGTGCAACCTCTACTACTTTCTGCATATCGTTCACATGGGCCAACCTATTTCATAATGAACCATAGTGGTCCCAGGCCTACCCTGCATGCTATGCGGGTTATAGGCCTACGTATGTTATGTACGTAATGTATGTAGCTGGATGGAGGAGTCGGTGGCATGATCAGATAATCTAAAATGACTTGCTACAAAGAAAATTTTTCTTTTCCCAACTGGAAATGCGTCAGTAAATTCACTAAAAATCTTTCCACCACAGGGCTAAATTTTGAGAACAACATCCAAATTTTACTTTTTACTTTTACTAAAATTTTGCCAGTACCGGTAAAAAAAATTAGGCAGCCAGTAAAGTAAAAGTAAAATACCGGCAGCACTGCCAGTAAAAGTAAGGTAAAGTAATTACTGGCAGCAATATTTTTGCCAGTAAGCCAGTAAAAGTACCGGTAATTTACTGGTGACGGCCACTAGGTCTGCGTACGCAGATGGAGGATACACTTTATTAGAGATGTAACAGGTGCCCCTGCTCCGGTAAATCCCGGCATATTTTTGGATTCGGCTCCGGCATAATGTAGGTGGATCCGGTACCGGATCCACGGTCTATCTTTTTCACTTTTTGCTGGCTGTCCCCATGAAAAAATGAGGTTTTTCTATCGTAATTGATCAAAAATTATTGGAAAACTATTGCATGAGACTGTTTTGCAGCTCTCAGGCAACTACATTTGAGTCAATTTGTGTCATCTTTTTACTTCGAATCGCATTATGGCAGCATTCAAATGATCAATATTGTTGCGCCTTTTTCCTACAGTCGTTTTCAACAGTATTTTCTGGGCTTGTATCCGGCTCCGGCTAAAGCTCCGGCCGGGGCAATTTTTCAGATCCGGCTCCGGCACTTTGAAAAAATGTCGCCCTGTTACATCTCTATACTTTATACCCAAATATAGAGTCAACATCCTTACGTATTCGCCTTGCTCCAGAGCAGTTGTCGTTCAACCGCCTCGCCGAATTTGAGCTGCAGTTATCACACACACGCAAAGCACGACGAATCAATTATTTTTTGCGCAAAGTACGCCGGAATTTGAGCTGTAGTTTTCACACACACGCAAAATAATTGCTTCGGCGTGCTTTGCGTGTGTGTGATAACTACAGGTCAAATTCGGCGAGGCGGTCGAAATGACAGCTCTTATGGAGCAAGGCGAATGCGTATAAGCACCCAGTAACGTACACTACAAGGTCAAACTCTTGTATGCTTATTTTAGTTGGAGGATGACGGAGCTCTGCTGATGGAGGAAATACTGGCGAGACGGGGCGAGGACTGGCTGTTACAGCACGGGGATTTCCTGTTTGAGGAAGGGCCTCCCATGGAAGACTACTTCTACATGAGACAGGTCGGGCATCACCTCAACTTTGTGCCGATGGACCCTGCCCGTTTACGGTATCCCTTTGAGGAAGCCCGCTTTCCCCACGTGACCACCGGGGGTGCAGGGGCGACGGGGGGAGAGGAGAGAGCACAAGCTGGAGCGAGAGCCGCAGTACCAGTAGCAGATGGGCCCAGACGGGGCGAATTTCGACGTCCAGAACGAGTACTGCCTCTTGGTATACCGAGGGCAGCAGTGGACAGGGCCGTAGCGCGGCGTGAGCAGCAGCAGGCGCGGCAACCTGCCACCGCTACCGCCGTTCATCAACCAGCAGATTGGCTATTTCGCGATTCCGGGGAAATGAGGAGGAGGGAAACTACCGCTGTTCATCAACCGGCAGATTGGCTATTTCGCGATTCCGGGGAAACGAGGAGAGAAGCTACCGCTGTTCATCAACCAGCAGATTGGCTATTTCGCGGCTCCGGGGAAATGAGGAGGAGAGAAGCCACTGAGCAGGGCAGAAGAACGCCGCCCGCTGTCCGCCGCTACTACCGCCTTCGCTTCGACCAGATTCAGGAGGAGTTAAGGGGTCGAGCGACAGTAGGAGGAGAAGAAAGCGGAGGAGGGAATCGGGCGGATGCTGCATCGAAAACGACGGAGGAACAGACAACCACGGCGAGTGGAGGAGGAGGGAGGTCGACGGCGACGACATTAAGAGGACGGGGGCAGTTTCGCTTTCAGCCTACGGAGCAGGCGGAAGACGACGAATACGCGGATGCTAGCAGGGATTGGGATTACTATAACAACGACTCGTCGGACGGTTCCTTTTGGGATGAAGCGGAGGCGGAAGAGGCCACTCCTCCTGCACTGATTGACGGTGGAAGAGAGGATGCGGGGAAGGTGCAGCAACGGGAGGAGAAAGTGGAGCGGGAAAACAGTCCAGAACGAGTACTGCCTCTTGGTGGTATACCGAGGGCAGCAGTGGACAGGGCAGTGAAGGCTAGAGCAGCGCGGCGTGAGCAGCAGCACGCACGGCAACTTGACATGACAGGAGGACGAAGAAGGGCGGAGAAATGGCGACAAGAGCAAAGGCAAGAGGAACGAGGAGGAGGAGGAGGAGAGGGCTTCTTTGCTGAGGGCAGGAGACAACGAAGGAGAGCGGACGAACCACTGAAGCAGAGGGAAGTGCAGGAGAGTCGCAGGAGCGAGAGAATCTCTTCAGAAACCCAAACGGAAGGGGAGGTAGGAAAGCGCTCTTCTTACTGAATCTGTACGTACAGTACGTGTGCTTATGCGTATATATGTACGTACGTGGGGTACCATGGGGTAAACCCGGCCGGTTTTATTGGTAGGGTAAACCTGGCCATCCTAGGCAGAATAGCCTTCAGTACTAGAAGATTCTCTGTAGTATTTTATGTGTGACACCGAAGGCATGTATGGCCATGGCCTGTCAAATCCTCTCGGATATGAAAGGGTATTGCATGATATCTATTTCCTCTCTGCGCGCTTTGTGTTCAAGTTTCATTCTTTTGGCATTCTTTCTTTTCTGTTTTGTCATGTGTGGACGAGTCTCAAGTAAATTCCTGTCCCACTATTCCGACTCTGAACGTGAAGGCAGATCATGGGCCCTGTTGCAACATGGCCAGGTTTATCTCACAGTACCACCCTAGTATGTGGCACGAGACCATGGGTGACTGCGCGCTCTTTTTTCGCATTTGAGCTCACGACAGTAGAAAGAATGATTTTGTGAATGTACCACCAATACGGAAATTGTTTGTTTACTACTTGAGGAGGAGGAGGAAAGAGGAAGGCGGAGCAGAGCGGAAGGAGGCGTCGGAATCAGCGGTAGACAGACTGGGAATCAAGGCTGGAACTCGAGCGAGCTGAATGAGCGCTTACTCCACCGGCTGCTCTACGACATGCAAATGTATGTGTGTACACCTTGAATGCAGGCTTGATGGCGCCTTCACCAGACGTCCGTAAATCCGTCCGTCAAATCCGTAACGGACGTATCTAGGACGAGTGCATGGCACACCGTAAACAACCTGTACTCCTTTACGGATTTGACGGACGCCTGGTGAACGCGCCATGACGAGACCATATTTATGTACATACACATGTACATGCACTATGTATTGCATTTCGATACTATAGTGCACGCACGATGCATGCTATTAGTAGGTTAGGTGCAGTTCGTTACCCTACGTTACGTGTTGGAGTGATTTGGGTAGGCCTGTGCACACTACAGTACATACGTGTAGGAGAACTGTACCCTTTGCTGGGACTCGATCCCAGGCCTATAATAGCTACTGCGCTTCACAGTATCACCACCGAATTTGTACACGGTCTTCCAGTATGGGTACCTGATGGAGATACACAGTACGTGTACAGCTGGGCAGTCTAGTCAGCTACATAATCATACTTATGTTTGGTTGCAGGTCGGACGAGGATCCGACGAAGATGACAGAGATATCCGCACCACCGTCCGGCCTTTTTCAACTTAATCCTCCTCCGGGGCTCTCAACTGCAGAAGCAGAGCAAGGACGGCATGTGGAGGGAGAGGAAAGCCTGAAAGAAGAATCGAGGCAGCAGCGGCGGCCAGTGACGGTGGCACATCTGGGTGGCATAGGACGGGGAGCGCCTGTGCCCGGTTGGAAACCCCTCCCGCCTCCTCGCAGTTCCCTTCGCCCCGAAGCCACGCCGTTCTATCCACAAGCATCAGTGTCGTCTGAGGAGTCGCCGAGTCAAGGTACTCATGCAGTACTGTTGTACAGTTATGATGGTGATGTAATATACGTAACGTACGTACAATAATGTACTCATGTTGACCGATTAGGTGCAGCTGCTTGATCACGCACAACTCTGTTCTGTGCAGTATCATTGCGTGCGGCTAGCCAAGTTTTAAACTAGCAGTAGGGAGTAGGGTACTATGGGGTAAACCAGGACATGAGAAAATCCGGCCAACTAAGCTTCAGGGCTGCATATCTCAGCAACCAGGACCCATTGAGATAACTTCTGTATCAATCGATTCCTTGAACTCTGCTCTTTCGAACGAGCTACAGTATTTGCTTCATCTGTTCATCATCTGCTGAAACAGCAAGTTCAATGGCGCTTGGGTGGTCGGATTTACCCCATGGCCTGGTTTACCCCATTGTATCTTACATACTACGTACGTACAGGTATGCAAGCTGTTCAAAATACCGTTTGTTAATTTCCAGGGAAACCGTCGGTTGAGCTGGAGAACGCGTCTAGAGTGATGCACGCGGGCTCTGTGGAGTTCGAGCAGCGTTGTCTAAGCTCCGTACGCCATCTGCTGATCGCTTTGTACGTGCGCATGGAGCGACGACTAGCAGTCAGAAGAAGCGACCAGCCACCAGAAGCTGCAAGAGAGACTGAGGCTGCTGAACATCGGGAACTGGTGTCGCATCTAGGCGAAATCGAGGCTTGGTTGCGAAAGGAGGCGGCGCCTCTGGGTTGGCTACACACGGCAGGTATGTACCTGGTATTTGTGGTGTAAACCCGGACACGGGTTAAACCTGGACACCCAAGCTTTTCTGAACTTGCCGCTTCAGCAAATGACGAACATGGTAGCTCATTTGAAAGACAAGAGGAGAGTTCAAGGAATCGATTGGTAGAATACGTGTCTCAATCGGTCGTATGGTTGCTGAGAGATTTGGTGTCCGGGTTTACTCACGTGTCCGGGTTTACCCCATAGTACCCTACCTGGCATTTGTGGTGTAGAAACCAGAAGGAAAATTTGCCATATGTGCCAGGGAATCGAGATGCAGAGATCGATCACTATGGCAGATGTGAACAAACAAAGTAAGCATTCAGAAAGAGCCTTGTAGGGACTATCTACTGATGCAAAAATATTTCTGAAAATCCGTCACCTTCCATCTCCTTTGGGGTTTAGTTTAGTTGACCTCCCAGTACTAAGAGTGGAGATGCAGAGATCGATCACTAGCGATCACTATTGCAGATGGGAACAAACAAAGTAGGCATTTGGAAAGAGCCTTGTAGGGACTATGTACTGGTGCAAAAATATTTCTGAATATCCGTCACCTTCCATCTCCACTGGGGTTTAGTTTAGTTGACCTCCCAGTACTAAGAGTGGAGGTGCAGAGATCGATCACTAGCGATCACTATTGCAGATGTGAACAAACAAAG
>JASAMW010004093.1:0-13925 GCA_030247985.1 Epsilonema sp. ZAB3_2 | reverse complement strand
CAAATCCAGCGTTTGCAAATGGTCACGCCCGGAAGTGCACATGAGTTTAAGCGGGAGATGTGCCAAAGGGTTGTCTTGTCAGGTCTGCCAAAGGGTTGCCAGGTCTGCAATAGGGTTGCCAGGTCTGCAAAAGGGATGCCAGATTGCTAATGCGCAAAACAAAGGGTTGCCTGCAGATGCACAAAACGGTTGGCCAGATCTATGCAAAAAGGGTTGCTAGCTCTGCGATGCGATAGGGTTGCCAACTCTGAAAAGGTTGCCAGATGTGCAACTTTTTGCCAGCTGTCCAAAATGGTTGCCAGATTAGACACATAAATAAGTTTCCAGATCTACAGTATACAACAGGGTTCCCAGATCTTCAAAAGGGTTGCCAAATTTCCAAAAGGTTTTATGCGAAGCTAACGGGCCAATGGTAACCGATTAGAAGTTACTGTGTCCCTGTGTCCCTGTGTCCCTAGACTGGGTTACACTTAATTGGTAAACCTAAACCGGCACACTAATTGCTAAACCGTTAAACTTATAATCTAATAGAGTTTTTCTTATACCGTGGTATTTTTACTACAAATTAACAACAAAAAATGTAAATCACAAGAAATTGTGATGAAAATTGTAAATTTGCATTGGAAAACGCAAAAATGCGAAGAGAACTAAATTTTTAGTTACAAATTGTAATCAAAAATTTGCCCACAATTGTGTCTTGTGTTCCACTCCTGCATACGATTACGCAGGGCAGGACAATACACTCCTCCATACATAGGCTAGGCTTAGACTTTGGGAAGACTGCATACATAGGCTAGGCTTAGGCCTAAGCCTAAGCCTGAGCCTAGCCTATTTATGCAGGAGTGGAACACAAGGCACAATTGTGGGCAAAGATTACATTGTTTGCATTTTTGATTACAATTTGTAACTAAAAACTTATTTCTCTTTGCATTTTGGCGATTTCCAATGCAAATTTACAATTTTCATCACAATTTCTTGTCTGATTTGCAATAAAAATACCACGGTTACGGTATAAGAAAAACTCTATTAGTTTATAAGTTTAATGGTTTAGAAATTAGTGTGCCGGTTTAGGTTTAGGTTTAGGTTTAGCAATTAGTGTAACCCAGTCTAGGGACACAGGGACACAGTAACTTTAAATCGGTCCACTGGTACTGTAAATCGTCGTACAGTATTCTATTTCTTGCTTCTTAACCCCCAAATTCATCGCATTGGATAATGTCAGGAAATGTTGCATCTCTGAAGACCAGGCCTATGAGTTTAAATGAATCTTCTTGCCCATATCCGGAGCAGTCATTTTTTTATTCTTTTATAGAATTCTGACCGTTCGTATGAAAACCTCTTTGCGGTGGTCCATGCGATATTACTTTATGATCTGTCACTTGCGGAGACACGTGGATGAGACCGTTGCAGTCATGTTACAGTAGCGTTGCCAAGAACTGACAATAAAATCTACCATAATGTACTGAGCTCTTTTCTATGGTGAACTATACTACAGAGTGTCCAACCTAAATTTACACAAAATTCAATTGAGCATAACTTCAGTCTTATGCGGCATAGAAAGATGGGACCTAGCTCATCTGAAAGCACAATTCAAGAGCTATATATTGGTTGGTATGTCTGCCGTTTCTGTATGTCCTTTCATTCGCGAGTTAGAGCGATTCTTGCAGACCACCTCAAAAAACGTTTTCCCAAAACTGAATTTAAAACAATTTTCAGCTAACGGAGCTAATCGAGGAATAACTGGACTAAAACATGGCAATGTGGATGCGATATAGCAAAAGGATTAACCAGCGATCTCTTTCATTATACCTGACCCACTGGAAATGGAATTCTAGCATTTTGAAGCGCTTAGTTTGACAAAATGCTCAAACAAACCAAAGTGGTGGTATTGCAATGTGAAGGTTCAGCATTGAGGGTGGATATTTGGGCAACAAAGTGCATAAATGCATGCAAAAGGTCATACCACACAGTGGGATGAATAAGTGAAAGGGTGTTGGTGGGCGACATTCACTTTATGCGAAATGATCTTGGCTGAAGCAAAGAATAGGCAGATGACAAGAAAATTGCTGTGGGCTTCAGTTTTGGGAAAACGTTTTTTGAGTTGGTCTGCGAGAATCGCTCTAACTCGTGAACGGTAGGGCAAACAGAAACGGCAGACATACCAAAATATAGCTCTTGAATTGAGCTTTTAGATGCGCTAGGTCCCATCTTTCTCTGCCTCTTAAGACGGAAGTTATTATTGATTGAATTTTGTGTAAATTTAGGTTGAACGAACACCCCTGTACATATGACGACAGAACCAAGAATTTCCGCTTACGGTATTATGTTCACAAGCTCTTGACCTATCCCAAGCCAAACAGTTTGCATAGAAAAGGTCCCAAATCACACTTCTCCTCGGATTCTTCCTCCTCCTCCTCCTCCTCTTCCTCCTCCTCTTCTTGTTTCTTCAACTTCTTTTCTTTCTTCTTCTTCTTGTTGTCCTCCGCTTCAGTCCGCTGCGTCCCTCCAACTCCGACAGCTTCTCCACCAGCTTTCCCTGTGCCTGCTCCGGTCAACTCACCTTGACTTAATCCAGCCAACCAACCATCAGCCTTGCCGCCTCCTTTCCCCAACACGATGCCTGCCGCGTTACCTGCCGCCTTTCCAACGGTTTCACCTATGGTGGAGCCATTGAGAATGCCATTGGCAATGGAACCACTGACTCCGCCCTTGGACAACCCTTCCAAGGTTCCATCTACGGTACCCTGTACCACACCACCTATGGAGCCTTTCAAATCTCCACCCAGACCGCCCACTGTTTCGCCCAGTCCGGAAACACCCAACAGACCCTGGAGCAGGCCAGTTAAGTCGCCGATTCCATTCACCTTTGGCTTGGGTCGGCTGTATTTTTGAGTGAACGATGACAGCTATACAAAACAGCATCTATGTATTTTAATTCAGCACGTAGGGGAGCCCTGTCCCTCTTGCAATCCAAGAGGCGGATACTTTGACTCGCTTACTTGATAGGAACAGGGTCAAGAAGAGTAGATGGTAGGCCAGTAGCATTGCGAAGACAAATTTCCAGCAATATGGACCCAACGACTAGCACTAAATGTATTGAAAGTTTGAAAGCGGAAACTATTCGATCAACCAATGGTCAATGCTTTATATAGATTTTGATAGTATAGACAACCACAACACCATCGACCAAGACGTGAGTGTTTGGTGCAGCTGCGGGAATGCAATGTTTACGCATCCTTTAGCATTTCATTCAACCCCTGTTACTGTACAATGAATAAGTAGGCCTACAATTGCAGGACTACATAAATCATTGCTTCATTGCTATGTGCTACGCCTAGCACCGCTTGACGATTGACCATCAGACCAGAGAGCCACTGACCACGACAGCTACAGACCTATACTTGCACAAAATGAGGGTCACCAGACTAAGGGGAAAATGGACTACATTTGAACTTCAACACGGCAGGTTTTTTTTTGTAGTGGCAGCGGGACAAAATGCTTGTGGCCTTACCCACGTGCATATTAAGGGCCCCCCCCCCCCCCCCCCCCAACTGGTCAACAATGGAAATGGAGGCGTCAAATTTTCTTCGGTCAGCGAATAACCGAGTCCAGTCTAGTCTATGTACATATACAAAAATAAAATACAGTTCTGTATTCTACTTGAGTTATAAACCCTGGGGGTGGGTGGTCGCGGGTGGCGGTGGCCCACTGACCCGGGCCCCCTAGTCACGATTTGACCAGCCGAAATATCAAAGTCACGAGATCACTCATCAGGCTTCTGCCGTAACACAGTAACGTAGTACAGTTGCGACCACCCCCAAACAAGTAGCGAAAGTTGTGAATTATAGTTTTGCACTGTTTGCATTCGTTGTCTACAATTTGTTGTAACAAAGCAATAGAGCCACAATTTCCACGTCCCCTAGAGCCCGCCGTGCTCTGGAGGTACGTAAAATCAAGTTTTAAATTTTTCTGCTTCCCGCCTTCTCACCCAGCTCAGCTGTCTCTCCTGCTGCCGTGCCGCCTGCTTCCTGTCTGTCAGCTGCTATTGCAGTGCAGTCAAGAAAAATATAAGCTTATGGTGCAGTTTCTTTTTTTGTTCACCAGTTAAGGATGGATAAGTTTTACCTTGAAGGACTGAAGCAGTGGGAGCTGCGTTTGGCTACTAGAGAAAGGTTGATGCAAGAATCCAGTCGGTTCTACAGTGAACAAGGAGACGCCACCATTTCAGGTTGTTCACCATGGTGTAGTTAGTATGTCATATCTGTAGTATGGACGATATGCGGTAACGCGATTGGTTTGGTCGATACTCGATAGCGACCACGTGGTATTTAACCGATACTGAATACGCCTGCCAACTCCATTTATTGGTGATCATGCGTGAGCACGAAAAAAAAGAAGCTCCAGTACTGAAGGTGATCACGCGTGAGCATAGGTGATCACACGTGAGCATTTATTATGTCATAAGTGCTCACGTGTGATCACCTATGCTCACGCGTGATCACCTTCAGTACTGGAGCTTCTTTTTTTCGTGCTCAGGCGTGATCACCAATGAATGGAGTTGGCAGGCATATTCAGTATCAGTTAATTTAGTGAAATATTAGTGTTATCTGGGAGCGGAAAGAGAGCGAGTGAAAAGAAGAACTGACAACAAATGACGTTGACGACCCTGCAGACACCGATCCACACGTTCACTAAATGCCGCGGGGTCGCTATCGACCAATCCAATCGCGTTACCGCATATCGTAAATACCTGCTTTCCACAGTTCTTTCACAGCTTGCTTGCATGATAGCATGCGTTGATTATGAGTCATTACTCCTAAAGAAAACAAAAGGAGTGGGTGCGGCGGGGTATTTTCTCTAGGAGTACATGACTCAATCAGCACCTAGTTTTATATCCCATACTGACTAGTTACGCCACATATGCGCACCGGTGTGCAGTGCACCAGAAAACGTCGGTACACACTGGACTTAAGGTGGGCACCTTACTTACATCGCTTTTATATGCACAGTAGGTGTCGGCGTCCCTGGTACACCGGTGCCGTGCGATAAAGTAAGTATTAGTAGTTAGTTGTGACATACACCAACGAACACGAGGTATTCATGCCGCAAAGCAAGTACATCGAGTATGCATACTTATAAACACTTTATTTGTCCAACTTTGGACGTGCACCTTCCGGAAATTATAGGAACGCACTCTCCATACCGACGCAGACAGCCAGGTCAGTTTCGGGTATGTCGTAGATCCAAAGCATGCATCACTCACGCTCTTTTTTGTTCAGGACAAGCCGTGGTTAGAAGAAATCCTTTTCCGATCGGCTTAAGCAGCACAAGACGAGAGAGCTGCAGCAGAGAAGGAATACAGAGATGCCCTTCAGGCCTGCACTGCATTTTGCATGGCGAGAAACATGAGTTGACGTCAAGGGTGGGGGGCAGTTAGTTCTTCCTTCCTCTTTTCTTTCACAGCTCTCAAGTCATCCATGGTACAAAAGCGCTTTCCTTTTGTTTCGGCGCATTCCTGCTCTCGATAGGCAATCACCCGATCTTTGTCCACCTTGCTCAGAGATTGAAAGCGACATCTCATCAGATGATATTTCTCCTCCAACGCCGCGTTCATCCTCTGTATAAATCCGTTGATCTGCGCCAGAGTCAGACGCTGACGTAAGTAAGACGGAACAGAAGCGAACTCCTGAACACAAAAAAACAGACAAACTGAAATTATCAATCGAATCGACTACTGTGCAGACTCTGCGTTGTCACGCTATCGCATGGCATACGTGCGTTGCACACAAATAGTGTCTAATAGTAAGACATCCACGCACACGTTCGTACTTTCTGGTCTAGTTCCGTCACTTCTGCAGCTCTGGTTTGCAGCGCTTGCTTCTCCTTTCTGCTGCTGTAGGGCCTAGGTGTTGGGTAAAGCAGTTTCTCCTGCTGCTGTGCTTGTTCTTTCGGCTGTGGAGTGATGGCAGGAGATTGTAGATGGATAGGTAGTGGACGCTTTCCCTTTTCCGTCTGCCGAGGTGCAGTAGCTGACGTCAACTGCATGTTTCTCGCCTTGCAAAATGCAGTGCAGGCCTGAAGGGCATCTCTGTATTCCTTCTCTGCTGCAGCTCTCTCGTCTTGTGCGGCTTGAAGCCGATCGGAAAAGGATTTCTTCTCACCACGGTCTTCAACCGATCCTGAACAAAAAAGAGCGTGAGTGATGCAGCATTGAGATAGCGACGTACACCCGAAAAGGTTCCTGGACCTGGCTGTCTGCGTCGGTATGGAGATGAGTTGCTCCATTTCCGGAAGGTGCACGTCCAAAGTTGGACAAATAAAGTGTGTATAAGTATGCATACGTCGAATGTACGTTGCTTTGCGGCATGAATACCTCGTGTTCGTTGGTGTATGTCACAACTAACTACTAATACTGTACTTTATGCGCACGGCACCGGTGCGTACCAGAAACGTCGACACCTACTGTGCATATAAAAGCGATGTAAGTAAGGTGCCCACCTTAAGTCCAGTGTGTACCGACGTTTTCTGGTGCACTGCACACCGGTGCGCATGTGTGGCAGTAATAATCAGTATGGGATATAAAACTAGGTGCTGATTGAGTCATGTACTCCTAGAGAGAAAATACCCCGCCGCACCCACTTCCTTTTGTTTTCTTTAGGAGTACATGACTCAATAATCAACGCCTGCTATCATGCAAGCAAGCTGTGAAAGAACTGTGGAAAGCAGGTATTTACGATATGCGGTAACGCGATTGGATTGGTCGATAGCGACCCCGCGGCATTTAGTGAACGTGTGGATCGGTGTCTGCAGGGTCGTCAACGTCATTTGTTGTCAGTTCTTCTTTTCACTCGCTCTCTTTCCGCTCCCAGATAACACTAATATTTCACTAAATTAACTGATACTGAATATGCCTGCCAACTCCATTCATTGGTGATCACGCCTGAGCACGAAAAAAAGAAGCTCCAGTACTGAAGGTGATCACGCGTGAGCATAGGTGATCACACGTGAGCACTTATGACATAATAAATGCTCACGTGTGATCACCTATGCTCACGCGTGATCACCTTCAGTACTGGAGCTTCTTTTTTTCGTGCTCACGCATGATCACCAATGAATGGAGTTGGCAGGCATATTCAGTATCGGTTAAATACCACGTGGTCGCTATCGAGTATCGACCAAACCAATCGCGTTACCGCATATCGTCCATACTACAGATATGACATACTAACTACACCATGGTGAACAACCTGAAATGGTGGCGTCTCCTTGTTCACTGTAGAACCGACTGGATTCTTGCATCAACCTTTCTCTAGTAGCCAAACGCAGCTCCCACTGCTTCAGTCCTTCAAGGTAAAACTTCTCCATCCTTAACTGGTGAACAAAAAAAGAAACTGCACCATAAGCTTATATTATTCTTGACTGCACTGCAATAGCAGCTGACAGACAGGAAGCAGGCGGCACGGCAGCAGGAGAGACAGCTGAGCTGAGTGAGAAGGCGGGAAGCAGAAAAATTTAAAACTTGATTTGTACGTACCTCCAGAGCACGGCGAGCTCTAGGGGTACGTGGAAATTGTGGCTCTATTGCTTTGTTACAACAAATTGTAGACAACAAATGCAAACAGTGCAAAACTATAATTCACAACTTTCGCTACTTGTTTGGGGGTGGTCGCAACTGTATTACGTTACTGTGTTACGGCAGAAGCCTGATGAGTGATCTCGTGACTTTGATATTTCGGCTGGTCAAATCGTGACTAGGGGCCCGGGTCAGTGGGCCACCGCCACCCGCGACCACCCACCCAGGTTTATAACTCAAGTAGAATACAGAACTGTATTTTATTTTTGTATATGTACATAGACTAGACTGGACTCGGTTATTCGCTGACCGAAGAAAATTTGACGCCTCCATTTCCATTGTTGACCAGTTGGGGGGGTGGGGGGGGGGCACTTAATCTGCACGTGGCTAAGGCCACTAGCATTGTGTCCCTCTGCCACTACAAACAACTACCTGCAGTGTTGAAGTTCAAATGTAGTCATTTTGAGCCCTTAGTCTGGTGACCCACATTTTGAGCAACTAAAGGTCTGTAGCTGACGTGGTCAGTGGCTCTCTGGTCTGATGGTCAATCGTCAAGCGGTGCTAGGCGTAGCACATAGCAATGAAGCAATGATTTATGTAGTCCTGCAATTGTAGGCCTACTTATTCATTGTACAGTAACAGGGGTTGAATGAAATGCTAAAGGATGCGTAAACATTGCATTCCCGCAGCTGCACCAAACACTCACGTCTTGGTCGATGGTGTTGTGGTTGTCTGTACTATCAAAATCTATATAAAGCATTGACCATTGGTTGATCGAATAGTTTCCGCTTTCAAACTTTCAATACATTTAGTGCTAGTCGTTGGGTCCATATTGCTGGAAATTTGTCTTCGCAATGCTACTGGCCTACCATCTACTCTTCTTGACCCTGTTCCTATCAAGTAAGCGAGTCAAAGTATCCGCCTCTTGGATTGCAAGAGGGACAGGGCTTCCCTACGTTGCTGAATTAAAATACATAGATGCTGTTTTGTATAGCTGTCATCGTTCACTCAAAAATACAGCCGACTCCCAAGCCAAAGGTGAATGGAATCGGCGACTTAACTGGCCTGCTCCAGGGTCTGTTGGGTGTTTCCGGACTGGGCGAAACAGTGGGCGGTCTGGGTGGAGATTTGAAAGGCTCCATAGGTGGTGTGGTACAGGGTACCGTAGATGGAACCTTGGAAGGGTTGTCCAAGGGCGGAGTCAGTGGTTCCATTGCCAATGGCATTCTCAATGGCTCCACCATAGGTGAAACCGTTGGAAAGGCGGCAGGTAACGCGGCAGGCATCGTGTTGGGGAAAGGAGGCGGCAAGGCTGATGGTTGGTTGGCTGGATTAAGTCAAGGTGAGTTGACCGGAGCAGGCACAGGGAAAGCTGGTGGAGAAGCTGTCGGAGTTGGAGGGACGCAGCGGACTGAAGCGGAGGACAACAAGAAGAAGAAGAAAGAAAAGAAGTTGAAGAAACAAGAAGAGGAGGAGGAAGAGGAGGAGGAGGAGGAGGAAGAATCCGAGGAGAAGTGTGATTTGGGACCTTTTCTATGCAAACTGTTTGGCTTGGGATAGGTCAAGAGCTTGTGAACATAATACCGTAAGCGGAAATTCTTGGTTCTGTCGTCATATGTACAGGGTGTTCGTTCAACCTAAATTTACACAAAATTCAATCAATAATAACTTCCGTCTTAAGAGGCAGAGAAAGATGGGACCTAGCGCATCTAAAAGCTCAATTCAAGAGCTATATTTTGGTATGTCTGCCGTTTCTGTTTGCCCTACCGTTCACGAGTTAGAGCGATTCTCGCAGACCAACTCAAAAAACGTTTTCCCAAAACTGAAGCCCACAGCAATTTTCTTGTCATCTGCCTATTCTTTGCTTCAGCCAAGATCATTTCGCATAAAGTGAATGTCGCCCACCAACACCCTTTCACTTATTCATCCCACTGTGTGGTATGACCTTTTGCATGCATTTTATGCACTTTGTTGCCCAAAATATCCACCCTCAATGCTGAACCTTCACATTGCAATACCACCACTTTGGTTTGTTCGAGCGTTTTGTCAAACTAAGCGCTTCAAAATGCTCAAGAATTCCATTTCCCAGTGGGTCAGGTATAATGAAAGAGATCGCTGGTTAATCCTTTTGCTATATCGCATCCACATTGCCATGTTTTAGTCCAGTTCTTCTTCAATTGCTCCGTTAGCTGAAAATTGTTTCGGTAAAGTTTTGGGAAAACGTTTTCGAGGTGGTCTGCAAGAATCGCTCTAACTCGCGAATGAAAGGACATACAGAAACGGCAGACATACCAACCAATATATAGCTCTTGAATTGTGCTTTCAGATGAGCTAGGTCCCATCTTTCTATGGCATAAGATTGAAGTTATGCTCAATTGATTTTTGTGTAAATTTAGGTTGGAACATCTGTAGTAATAGATTTTCACCATAAAAAGAGCTCAAGTACATTATGGTAGATTTTATACTGTCATTTCTTTCAGCAACGCTACTGTAACATGACTGCAACGGTCTTCATCGCGTGTCTCCGCAAGTGTAAGATCATAAAGGATATTGATGGACCACCGCAAAGAGGTTTCATTACGAACGGTCAGAAATTCTATAAAAGAATAAAAAAGCTGCTCCGGATATTGGCAAGAAGATTATTTAAACTCATAGGCCTGGTCTTCAAGATGCAACATTTCCTGACATTATCCAATGCGTATGAATTTGGGGGTTAAGAGCAAGAAATAGAATACTGTACGACGATTTACAGTACCAGTGGACCGATTTAAAGTTACTGTGTCCCTGTGTCCCTAGACTGGGTTACACTAATTGCTAAACCTAAACCTAAACCTAAACCGGCACTAATTTCTAAACCATTAAACTTATAGAATATATAGAGTTTTTCTTAATACGGTAACCGTGGTATTTTTATTGCAAATCAGACAAGAAATTGTGATGAAAATTGTAAATTTGCATTGGAAATCGCCAAAATGCAAAGAGAAATAAGTTTTTAGTTACAAATTGTAATCAAAAATGCAAACAATGTAATCTTTGCCCACAATTGTGCCTTGTGTTCCACTCCTGCATAAATAGGCTAGGCTCAGGCTTAGGCTTAGGCCTAAGCCTAGCCTATGTATGCAGTCTACCCAAAGTCTAAGCCTAGCCTATGTATGCAGGAGTGTATTGTCCTGCCCTGCGTAATCGTATGCAGGAGTGGAACACAAGACACAATTGTGGGCAAATTTTTGATTACAATTTGTAACTAAAAATTTAGTTCTCTTCGCATTTTTGCGTTTTCCAATGTAAATTTACAATTTTCATCACAATTTCTTGTGATTTACATTTTTTGTTGTTAATTTGTAATAAAAATACCACGGTATAAGAAAAACTCTATTAGATTATAAGTTTAACGGTTTAGCAATTAGTGTGCCGGTTTAGGTTTAGCAATTAAGTGTAACCCAGTCTAGGGACACAGGGACACAGGGACACAGTAACTTCTAATCGGTTACCATTGGCCCGTTAGCTTCGCATAAAACCTTTTGGAAATTTGGCAACCCTTTTGCAGATCTGGCAACCCTGTTGTGTACTGTAGATCTGGAAACTTATTTATGTGTCTAATCTGGCAACCATTTTGGACAGCTGGCAAAAAGTTGCACATCTGGCAACCTTTTCACAGAGTTGGCAACCCTATCGCATCGCAGAGCTAGCAACCCTTTTTGCATAGATCTGGCCAACCGTTTTGTGCATCTGCAGGCAACCCTTTGTTTTGCGCATTAGCAATCTGGCATCCCTTTTGCAGACCTGGCAACCCTATTGCAGACCTGGCAACCCTTTGGCAGACCTGACAAGACAACCCTTTGGCACATCTCCCGCTTAGTCTCATGTGCACTTTCGGGCGTGACCATTTGCAAACGCTGGATTTGCATTTAAAGTACAAATTATAATTCTAGGACCCATGTATTATTTATCTCGAGAACTACGCGACGTAGAGCAAAGCGGTTAAACTTCCACGGATAACTTTAGCTCGCCTCTCCAATAAAAAAAACCGTTTGTCTCCAGCTGCTCTGTGTGTCGAGATCTCGCCAAATTTCTTCAGTACTAAAATCGCCAAATCGGGCGTGGACCATTGGGCAATTCTAAACCTCGCAAACTCCCGAAAAATCAAAATGGCAGAAATAAGCATACATGATGAAGACGATGAAAATGCGCATCGGGCGTACAGGGTCGTAGGGTGTCGTGGTTTGCGTGGTTTAGCTTCTGCCGAAAGGTGACACGATTTCAGTGCTGAAGGAATTTGGCGAGATCTTGACACTGAGAGCAGATAGAATCAAACGGTTTTTTTTATTGGAGAGGCGAGCTAAAGTTATCCGTGGAAGTTTTGACCGCTTTGCTCTACGTCGCGTAGTTCTCGAGATAAATAATACATGGGTCCTAGAATTATAATTTGTACTATCCACCATATGCAATAAGAGCCAGTGCTTGGTCGCGAGGTGACCCCTCTGAATTCACCTGGATTTTCAGTGCAACTTTTGATCGGTAGTCGACGCAAAGGTCGGCGCGGTCGTCTTTCTTGCTCGTTTGTTTCTTTCCGCGCCGATCTTCGCGTAGACTACCGATCAAAAGTTGCACTGAAAATCCAGGTTAATTCAGAGGGGTCACCTCGCGACCAAGCACTGGCTCTTATTGCATATGGTGAATAGTTTCTGTGTACTCTTAGTACTAAAATATCGATTATCGATTGATTATTGGTGATCGGCTGATCAGATCAAAAATCGAAGGGCTTCGGTTTGCTTTTTCTATTGCAAAGTTTGATCATTTTACCCGGACGTGTGGAAGATGAAGAAAAGTAACTGCAGCCTGTAGCTCATAGCACTAAATATCGATTATCGATCGATTATTGGTGATCGGTTGATCATATTAGAAATCGAGTCCTTTCTGGCGCCCTCGAGGGCATAAGCTATCAAAAAAGCCCTGGATGGATGCTGTAGCTGCAAAATTGAGTGAGTGTGAGTGAATCTGCACGCTTTTAGTACTAAAATACCGATTATCGATCGATTATTGGTGATCGGCTGATCAGATCAAAAATCGAAGACTTTCTTGCCACCCTTGGGCTTATAAGCTTTCGAATGAGCCATTACTCGACGCTGTAGCTGCAAAACTGAGCGAGTCTATAGCATCACAGACAGACAGACAGACACACACACATAACTATCAGCCCTATTTGTTAGTAGATACTGAGCGATGAAAAGAGTCATTGGACTCAGAAAAAGCCTGGAAGCCATTTTTATCAACATTTGAGTGTAACAGCCCAAATATCGCTAATTTGCTAATGCCCGCGACTATGCCCTTGCCCGCTTTTAGCCCCCGTGCCCGTGTCCACGCCCGTGCGCGTGCCCGCTTTTAGGCCTATATATACCCTCGCATTCGCATCGGACGGAGCTCGGACTCGGAGGTATTTCCAACGGCGCCTGTTCAAAAAGTAATAGCGAATCAATGCGGAACAAGTGAATGAAGAGAGTAATAAATGCATGGCATGAGTTGTGACGTATACAGGAAGTGTGTTTCCGGGTGTTTGTCTATGCATGATTATTCAATCTATTCCTTTTGACTTATCCTGCATAGTTGTGTCGTTATTGTCTGCGTAAATCCCTATTCATTTTCTTTTCCAGTGCGCATCTCATCTCCGGCACAAATGGCACAAGTGCAACGGCAGTTGGAGAAACCCATAGCGGACGAATTAGAAGCTCTGATTGTTGAGCGACTGCGACAGGAGACCAAATCTGAAATTGTGGAAGATCCAGAGAATGAGATGATGCTTGAAGCGATGAGACTGCGCACTTTCAAGCGATGGCCGTTTACCAAGAACTGCAAATGCACACCGGAAAAGGTACAGATGCATCCGATGCGCGTCTTACTTTCTGCACACCGTGCTGCAAGCGCGACTACGTAGTATATGCGTTCTTCTCTGTGCTTTTCAGATGGCGCAGGCTGGCTTCTTTCACTGTCAAACAAGGCAAAATCCAGACAACGTCAAGTGTTTTGTGTGCTTCAAGGAGTTGGAAGGATGGGACCCCGAAGATGATCCCTTGTATGTTATAGTTGGGCCAGAGAGAGTTGGCTACGGGACTCAAGTCGAACTGCGTATTTTGCATGTACTTCTGCTAAACAGGAGTACACGAAGCACGGACAAAAATCCACAATTTTGAATCTATTTTACGCAACGCGCCTTGAATGCCATAACCAGCCAATTCTTACTGGCCAATAGCCATCCAGTGTTCAGATGATGCCATGCCGCGTTCAGGTAACCGACGGACGTACTTGCCCGACGTAAACAACACCCAACGCGCATGCACGCCGTCTTATCTGAACG